>NEWO01000023.1:567768-578952 GCA_003013225.1 Phalaenopsis aphrodite | reverse complement strand
GCATATGGAACACAATTTTATGTATTTAAATATCTAACACATATGGAACACAATTTTATGTATATATCTATGGAATCAATTATTATATGGAGTAGTTTTATGTATTAAATAGTGTTGTAATAAATACAAATTAAAGAAATATTCTAAAATTATATTTTAGTCTATAAAATGGATATCTTAAAAACACGAAACCGAACATAAATACAAATTATATGTAATAACTTTTCACAAATCAAGATAAATGCTTCACAAATCCAGCATAATGACTAATTTTCAGAGCCCTTAGTTGCTCCATTACCATTGCAGCAAAACAACATAGCATTACGTCCTATTTGAAACCCTATAAAGCAATCCTTCGATGGTGTGTTTCACATCAGAGAGAACCATGAAGAGGAAAACTAAAGTAGAAAAGTATGAGAGAAGATAGCGAGAAGCAAAGGTGAAACTCATAAAGCAGCTGTAGCAAAATTATAAAAGGTTCATTGGTGAAATTCTTTGAACTAGACAATCATGACCTCCACTTAGGCGATCGTTAAATTTTAGGAAGATTTACATACATGCCACTTAATTCTTATGTATCCACATATCTAACACCTAAACTTCAATTTTTACAAAGTATATGCCACCATACTACTTAATTTTAGGAAGATTTACATACATACCATCTTGCCCATCAGCATAAAGTAAAGACAACTGCATACATAACACTTAAACATTGCTACTTACAAGGCTAGCACTGCAATGAATAGATTTAACCATAGAAAATATCATAGGAAATATGATGTTTAAAAAAAAATTAAGGGGCTCTTACATATGCATATTATACAATTCTTATATATTTACATATCTAACACCTAAATATTCATATTTGCATGCATACCACACGAATCTTTAACATCATATCAAAAGCACTGCCAAAGATTTGTGTTGTATGCAAGCAAACATGATTGTTTAGGTGTTAGATATGTAAATATATAAGAATTGTATAAAATGCATATGTAAATACCCCTTAATCAAATTAATTAATAGATCTTAAAGATCCAAAATCCAAAATTCGCCATCGAAGCACATTCCAGTCGCCATAGGGAAGCATTTAAACATTAACCATTTGGTAAACCGAGCATAGTTCATAAATTCCCAGAGAAAACTTTTTCCAGTATGTCAATCTAAATGACAACACGTAGCCATGCACATCTCCAAGAGGCATATGGTGCAGTTCCATTGAATTCATTCCTGAACATTTCTACTTACCCATTACTCCACTAGGCCCGAAATTGAACAAAATAAAACAGAGAAGCCATAAAAAGCTTCTCCTATTCAGCAAGTTTGGTGCAGTCAGATATCCATTAAACAAATGAAGACCTTTCTTAAATATTAATCCGATATTAAACAATCAACATTAGCTCGTTAAAAAATCAGATATCCATTCATTCCACCACTGCAAAAAAAAGGAAAAAAAATTGAAGTACAATGCAAAAAATATTGACATCATTAGCTCTACAAGAGGCAGAACCCCCAAAAGTCATAACACTGGAACTATGATAAAACCTATAAATTTGAATAAAAAAACAGCCAATGTAGAAGTAGCATAATGATAAACCATAATGCTAGAAACAGTTGCAAAGGATTGATTAAAAGAAGGGGTATTCACATCCATACCACTCAATCCTTATGTACTTGCATATCTAACACAAATTTACTTTTTACATTTATGTTACCCAAAATTTTCACATCACATCAAAAATACCACCATTTAACTTTTAAAATGTGAAATACGCCTTTCCATGTAAAAGGTGGTGTGCAGTCATCAAGCCGTTTCAGCGAAGGAAGAAATTGCCCATTCCCAATACTCATGTTGGGAGAATAGAAACTGGAAGAAGCCTGCAAAATGTATCAAAGGAAAAGATTGATAGATAAATATAGAAATGAGGACTAAATGCTCACCAAATAATCCATTTTTATACATCAAACTTCATACGTGTATGACAATTTAGAAAGCATTCACAAAGTGTTACATTGGATACAAAGAAAGCCTAGTGTCAATAGGAAATCACATTAAAATTCATAGCTAAAAGGCATTTTATATAATGACAGATATAAGAATTTACCTTAAAATTTCCTTAATCAGTGATGCGAAGTAATTCTTCTTGGAATACAGAACTTTAACAGAAAACAAATGAAGATCTTTCTTAAATAAAGCATAACTTAACTAATGCAAATCCTACCAAGTTTGTCGCTTAGTTTGGTTTCGTTTTGTATTTTCTGTTTGTGAAGAAAATTTGCCATCAAGAAATTTATGTCGTACTTATCCATTTGGTAGGTCCCATCTTTCTATTTTGGCAGTTTTCGTGAAACTCGTGTTTTCAGTTTTTAGAGAAAAATTAAGGTGGGAAAATATATCGTTCGGATGATAAATTAATGATAGAGAATGATGATGTAGCATAGTGTGATCTATGCCGTCGTCCGCGTATTCGGCTAACCGGTGGTAATATTTTCTTGTTACAAAGCATCCAAAACATTAATATTTACAAATCTAACACATTATTTCATCAATTTTTCAAAATTCACGATAAAATCTCAACATTTATTTTTAATTTTTGTAAAATTCTCATTAGTTTGATTGATAAGTTTAATAGTTTTAAGAAAATGCCGCGCCAAACAGTGCCAAACCGCGGCCTCCCGTCGCACCGCGTAGATACTTACAGATCGTGAAAAGTTCTATTTTTTCTTTCTGTTGATGATGAATGAAATTGAAAATTTGGCTTCCTTATTGGAGTGTGTCATGCAAAATGGATGTTACGAAGGATGGTAAACCCTATCAAAGTTCCATAGTTTAATAATCCAAGTTTTTTTAGATCAAACCCATTGCAAAGATTCAACGAATTTAAAAATAATAATGTAGCTTCAAGTCAAAGAACTAATTGTTCTAATTGCAGTCTTAAATCATTAAACTCGCTCTGACTACTCAACAGAATCAAAAGGTAAAAATCTCTACTTCTTAAGTACGGGGATTTAAGGAAATTAAGAAGATACAGCTAATTTGCCCCGTCATTATTTTCTTGCAAATGCATCCAAAAAATACCCCTTCTTTGAACAAGCGAATAACATAGAAACAAGAATTTCAAGAAAAGCATTAAACATAATTAGATGTTACACAATGATAGCATAAATCCAATGTCTTCTATGGATACATCTACTGAACAAACTGCAAGAATCAAGACTTACTTTTGGTTTGTTTTTGGCAACCACTACTCTCTTCAAAATTCAATAACCAAGACAGCTAGGGTCTCCAACATACTCAGCAATCTGCTCAAGCGGTACATTAATCAAAGCATGACTATTTGCATCTCTTACCAACCCTGTCACCTTTTCAGAATCCTTCTCCACCAGACTCCCATACACATCCTTATGCTTACCATACAAAACAAGCACTGAACCCCCACGCTTTGGAAGAGCAGTCTCTAGAATCTCTTGATCGATCCCCTGCACAAGCTTCCCGCTTTCATCCATCTTGATATCACAAGTTGTAGGGCTAACAACATCCACCACCTCGCCTTTCTTAAGATAGAGCTTCCCTCCTCCAATTTTTTTACTAATTATTCTGACCCTAATATGGCTTCTCAGCCACCGAACTGCACTTTTCTCTGCAGTTGTAGTGAAATCATACTTTGTTCTTTTCTCCTCCTTAGTTCTTTCCTCAGACCTTCTATCCTTGCTCGCTTTCTTCCTCTCTCTACTATCAAACTTCCCTTTATCCCGATCATCAGTATAGTCATTCTTCACATTAACTGATTTAAATCCAGCTGCAATCTCCTCCTTCTGGGTTTTCTTCCCTAAAGTCGGCGAGTAACCAAACCCTTCCGTCCCAGCCCTTGGTTTATACTCAAAAACCTTTGGATCTTCCTTACTGTTTCGACCAATAGGCTTTCCCTCAACCCATCCGTACCCAGCTAAGTTAGCTGCCCCGAAACCCTCAACGGGCACATCGGGGAGTTCCTCATCTGGCAAATCCTTTATCAGTTCCCGATATCTCATCTTCTCAGACAAACGAGCATCATCACCTTTTAGGGATTTGGCTTCAGTGCCATTTGAGCGAAGCATCAGGCCGTATTGACTGGCTTCGGATGAGCCGCTACCAGAGGCCTCGAGCACAAATCGAGATTCGGCGGATTGTTCATCAGCGGTAGGGAGAGGGAGATCCTTCTTCTGCGTGTTAGACCGGTGATTAGAGTTGGGGATAGGGGGGATGACACGCTGCACGGTGGAATCAGAGGATGGAATTTCAGAGGGATCAAAGACGGTGACGAAATGCGGCTTGGCTTCGTCCTGGCGGCCATCTTGGTGGTTGCCATCGCCGGTAGGATTGAAAGATCGCGGAGGTTTTGATGTAGGTCGAGAAGAGGATGATTTTGAGGAGATTGAGAAGGATAGCTTCATCCTTTTACGGTGCGAGCAGATCGAGGATCTTGACGCTTCGCGAGACGATCGGGAGCAGATTGAGGATCTTGACGCTTCGCGAGACCGTAATTTTTTCGGATCGGAGGAATTTTTTCGGAAGTGGGATAGCGAAGAACAGGGCACGCAAGGCTAGGGCTGTAAAAAAAGCTCGTTGTTCGCAAAATGAGTTTGTGTTCGATTTGTACGAGACGAATATGAACAAATTTTTTTTCTTCGGTTAGTTAAATGAATCAAACATGAACAGTGATGCGTTCGTTCGTGTTCGAATCGTTATTGTTCGAAATATAAAATAATTTAAAATAATTGCATATAAAAAATTTATGATATTCAAAAAATTAAATTTTATAAATTATAATATATAGTAAAATAATAATAATAATATATTAATATGCTATATCAGTAATATACTGATATATATATTATATATTTATATAATATAAGTTGAATAATTAATTTATTTATATTAATATTAGGGATGTCAAACTGGCTTGTTGTTCGCGAACAACTCGTGTTCGACTCATGTTCGGCTCGTTCGTTAAGAAACGAACACGAACAGTGACTTCACGAACAATTTCGAACACGAGCTTATTTCAAACAAACTAAATTTCAAACGAACCGAACACGAACACAAGCTCTGTTCGTTCGTGTTCGGTTCGTTTACACCCCTACGCAAGGCTGGGAAACGCCGCCCCAAATTAATCTCTATTACCCGCACTAAGAGACCGTTTGGGATTTATGCTGCTTATCCTAAAATGTGGCCCGCGGGCTGGCCGCAGGGCTCGACCCGTGACCTGCGTTTAGTGTAAAAACTCAAACGCAGTTTCGGATAAGCTAGTGAAACGCACGAACCAAAAAGTACGGCGCCGCCCGCACTTATAAGCTGCCCCAAACAGAACCTAAGTTTGTCGCTTGGTTTCATTTTGTATTTTCCATCATAGGTTTATCTTCTCTCTATTTTGATAGTTTTTATGAAACTCGTGTTTTCAACTTTTAGAGAAAAATCAATGTGAAAAAATATTAGGTTCAATGATAAATTATTGATAGAGAATGATAATGTGACATAGTGTGATCTATGCCGTCGTCCGCGTATTCGGCTAACCGGTGGTAATATTTTCTTGTTACAAAACATTAATATTTACAAATCTAACGCATTATTTCATCTATTTTTCAAATTCTCACTCAAATACTAAAATTCATGATAAAATCTCAACATTTATTTTTAATTTTTGTAAAGTTCTCATTGGTTTGATTGATCAGTTTAATAGTTTTAAAAAAACACCGGATTGCTACATTTATAAATAACATTATTTTGGCATTGGATAATATTCCATTTTATATTTCTAATATTGGCAGTCAATTTTGAAATCTTAATTCCTATATATATTTTATAAGTACCTACCAACAATATTGATGAGAAGAAAATTGAGGTCAAGCCATATCACTCGTATAATAAGGACAAATTATTACTTTTGGTTGGTCGTAATTTGTACAGTAGTTTAGATGTGATCACGCCATCGTGAATCTCACAAAGGCCCAAGTGCGGTCATTGTACGTAATAATTTCTCTATGATCAGACATGCAAGCGGGTTTTAAGAGTTATCATGAATTGTGCTACATAAATTAAATTATTTGATGGTGATATGTGATGAAAATTGAGGTGGTTAGACAAAAAAGGCGGCAAGTTTTATATATTGCCTTTGATTTTTGTTGGAAAAATTCGTAGTATTCCTTACTTTTTTAGCCATTATGACACATTTGACATTGAGGTATATAAGACGATAGAAGTTATTATATCAGTAGTTTTCAAACTACTGTTGGCCACACAAGTCGTCTTTGTTCGTGTTCTAGATGTGTTAATTAGGCCTACTCGAGAAAGGGTTCATCCAACAAATTTTCAATGGTTAGGAGTCACAATCTTTATAATTTATTACAGATATTTTTGGAGAACATTTAACACGTTTTACATGTTGGCTAAAATAACTCAATCAAAGCTTATTGATAAGTTTAAATTCATCTTAATTGGCTTATTCTTGAATTTTATATGTGTTGTGTGCTGCAAAATTTATGACGGTAGAACGATAATCTAACGTTTTAGTGTTGGACATAGATTCAACACAATCAAAGATAAAATAAAATTGGCGGGATGAGATACCAAAAGTTTTTTATGTGGAAAACCTTAATGAAAAGCAAAAAAAATTATGGGGTATGACATAGTCAAAGTAATCCACTATATGTTTATGACTATAAGGGTGCACGCTTCTCTCACTTCAGGGAGAACAAAAGCAATTTTATACACTTGATTTTATACAACTCAAAAAAATACAAATACAAAGAAATTCAACAACAATTGTAATCTAGTTATAATCATTGCAAGTAGTTGTCAATGGAAGCTAACAGTTGGTTGTGGTAGATGGTGACCGCGGGCGGTGATTGACGATGGTTGACGGCTACGGAGGCTGGTGGTAGATGGTGGTTTGCGGCTACGGCGGCTAGTTGTTATTCGTCAGGTACTCTCTTCAAAAAAAGTTGTGGAATTTCACTTCTCATTCTCCTCCTCCAAGAGAAGAGTGAGTGCCTATTTTTAACTTTGTGGGGAGAGACGTTTTAGTTCTTTGACACAACTTCTATAACCATATGATCGGATGGTCCATGTTGATCTTCTTTGACAATATGAGATTTTATAAGGATTTGAGTGCCTTAATGACCTCAAAATTGAGTGTTCTTAGATTCATTTGACTCCTCTTGTCAAGATGCTCAAATTGAGTACAAATATATTAAATTTAGAGTTCATTTGACCATTTAATTGATGATTCAAATCCTCTAATTTTGCTTTAATGGCTTGATCTTGGTTTGGTTGGACCAAAATTGAACAAATTTTAGAGTTTTTGGGTCTGTCTTGCCGAGAAGTTCAGTTTTAACATAAATGATCGGATGATCTTGAATTTGAATTTAGAATATTTATTACTTAGAAATACACCAAGATTTCTGTCAGTTTTAACATCAACGGAAGCCAACAGTTGGTTGTGGTAGATGGTGACCGCGGACGGTGATTGACGATGGTTGACGACTACGGAGGCTGGTGGGTAGATGGTGGTTGGCGACTATGGAGGTGGGTTGTTATTTGCCAGGTATTCTCTTCAAAAAAAGTTGTGGAACTTCACTTCTCATTCCCCTCCTCCAAGAGAAGAGTGAGTGCCTATTTTTAACTTGTTGGGGAGAGACATTTTAGTTCTTTGGCACATCACTTCTATAACCATATGATCGGATGGTCCATGTTGATCTTCTTTGACCATATGAGATTTTATAAGGATTTGAGTGCCTTAATGACCTCAAAATCGAGTGTTCTTAGATTCATTTGGCTCCTCTTGTCAGAATGCCCAAATTGAGTATAAATATATCAAATTTTGAGTTCATTTGACCATTTAGTTGATGATTCAAATCATCTAATTTTGCTTTAATGGCTTGATCTTGGTTTGGTTTGACCAAAATTGAGCAAATTTTAGAGTTTTTGGGTTTGTCTTGCCGAGAAGGTCAGTTTGAACATAAATGATCGGATGACCTTGAATTTAAATTTAGAATATTTATTACTTAGAAATACACCAAGATTCCTGTAAGATTAGAAACATAAATATCACATAAAAATATTAGAGCTATGATCATTGTCTAAATTTTTTTTCAACTACCTTCAATTCAAACCAACTTCATATCTACGAGAGGACTAACATAATCAAATTCAATTAAACTCACAAATTTCACGTGCCACTTCACTCAGTCTTGTTATCATACTACATCTATCTCGAAAAAGAAGCATTTTGATCACCCTTGATGCAATTATGATATTCTCGTGATACATTGTCTTTCATCTCAAAGTTTACCACCTCACTTTTTAGGCAAAATGTTATCATTGTCATATTTTGAGCCACATAAAAGACTCGATAAGATGGTATAAAATCTTCTCTTCTCGATAAACATTTGATGAAGATTTTCTCTTTTATATTATCATTTGGAACTCATGCATTGTGTATGTGCTTGTCCAATAAATACTAAAAAAATTATCATTTCATTGCGGTTCACACATTTGTTACTTGGTTAAATGACTATAAATCTCATATTCAAATATGTTACATTCTTATCTTATCACCTTTATAAGGGAACATTGTATGTGGCTGAGTAGTTATTACTATCATGATCCACCAATATTTGATCAAAACTTGCTATAAATTTGTCAAAAAAAGGTTTTTTTTCTTCTCTTTTTTTACTATATTAGCACATACAACACTTGTGAGCAACCATGTAATAAGCTGAATTACAAGTGACTTCCCATAACTTTTTTAAGCTCAAATGATTGTTTTTACTCTTCGTTTATTCATTGCCTTACCTAATAAGGATGTAGAAGTTATCATTCACATACATGGAACCATTAAGGGAAGCTGAAATCCAAATTTGTTAAAAATAGGATCATGACTGATGATCAATATTTGTGCACCTTCAAAAGGCTCATGTTATTCTACCACACATCTAGTTAAGAGGAAAATAGTTCATCTTTTGACCCTAACTAACTTAGGCAATCGTCCTATCACCTTAATTACCAACTCCATCTAAGAGCCTTCATTTGAACATATTATTGATTAGATAATGTCTCGGATAACAAAGGCTAGCCTTCTGTCGAGGGTCCATTCTTTCTTATAATAACACATTGGACTTGATGAAGTCTAACGTTATGGGTAGAGCCAACTATGAGAAAAACGACCAATCAATCTGCATATTATCATATATGACATTAACAAATCTTTGATCCCTCCAACCACCGCTCCCAAAATCTTTCAACATGAACAACCTACTAGTGGAAGAATGTGTAATTTAACAAAAAAAAATTCAAATATCTTTAAATAAAATTCTTAATAAAAAGATCTATGACTTTTTTGGTGTAGTCCTTGTTATTATTTGTAGCTTGTTATTGGTCATTAAAAAAATATTTTTTTCTCTCATCATTTAACCACAAAATGATTTATTTTGATTCATATGAGGACCTAGAGAACAAAACATTGTTTATACAACATGTTCAACAACCAAAGCCTAGTTCGACAACCAAGACACACTCTTTAAATGACTTGTCGAATAACTTTATATGTAATACTTACATTTTGACACCCAATTTTTATCATACATGTGACATAAAACAATCTTAAAGAGGAAACACCTAAAATGGCTACTTTCTCATGGAACACACCAAACTATTTGAGCACAGAAGCTAACACCAAAACCAACTTGGAAAACTCTCTAAGACCATCCATCTCAAATTAGCATCCCCCAATATTCTTTGGCTTTGCCAAATGGCTCCAAAATCGACATTTTGTTTATTTTTCGTTTCTAAATAAAGTCATATTTTTTATCTTTGATTTTTTTGATTGAAGACTTAATTGTTGATTTCTCCTCTTGTATGGCCCATTGACTCTTCCTAACTTCTACCAATTATTTTAGAAGATTGTATGTTAGCTCTATGCATATGACATTTGTGCTAACATCCTTTGTAGATATATTTACATATCTAATATTTGAGCTTTATATTTACATATCTAAATGTATTTTAGATTTTAAAAATTAAAAAAAGTGATATTTTTATGTGATATAAAATATTTGAGTGGTATAAATATAAAAAGTAGAGTTTAGGTGTTAGATATATAAATATATAAGAATTTGGCGGTATGTATAATGTCCCCTGACAATATATAGGAGGTCATATAGGTCGAGTGCATAAAAAGAAAATTTTAACATCTATTTAGAAAAGAAAGCTCTACAGTATTTAAATTTCATGATATGAATCCATTAAATCATTAAAAGACATAATTAAATCAAATGTCATCATCTCATGTGTCATATACTTATAGTGATAAAAATGATCGTCAATCTAGAATGATTGTGTTCTAATCTCTTTTGATATACTTAGAAGTTATAATCATGATATAACTACATGAGTTAAAAATCAAAATATTACATTAAGTATTGTATTAAATTACACATTCTTAGAATATATAAATGCAATGGGTGAGACTAATCAACTCATTAGGGTCCATAAAATCTATAATTGTATTTAACACACAAAATAATGATAATAAGTTAATTATAAATCATTTTATAAGATAGATTAAATATGTGCTTAAGAAATATCTATAATACTACTTATGTTCAAGTATCATATCTAGAATACAAATCATAATCAGAGTAGATCATTTCAGTAGCCTATATTGTGAAAAGCATTGTAGCATGGCACTAATAATATATGCCATACATTTATATTATACTAGTTGGGAATTATGGACTTTATGGATATCATATGAAGTGGTGTTTTTCAATATAAACTATCATAAATAAATTTTTATCATTTAATATGTATCTTGATGTATTTTTTTTTAGTAACAAATATTTCTAGTTAAAATTCAAGATCGCCAAGGCCCCGATTTCAACAAGTTTATGATCGAATTGAGTGTCTCCATAAGATGAACCCATTGATACCAAAATTGATTTGATTCGGGTTCCATCAAGCCATCAAAGCACAATCAAAGGTTTTCAATTGTCAATTGAATGCTCAAACAGAGTCCAAATTTGACATATTTATAATTAAATTGAATGTCTTGACGAGAGGAATCCAACAAGCCTAAGCTTATTAAATTTCGAGAACATTGATGTACCACAATCTTTAAAATATTCACTATTCTCAAAGAAAAA
>NEWO01000023.1:474083-548205 GCA_003013225.1 Phalaenopsis aphrodite | reverse complement strand
TTCGTCTTCTGTGAGCAGAGAACGTGTCATTTTCTTCTTTGGCCCGATTCGAGTACCGAGTGTGGGTTGGGTGATCTTCTTCCTCTTCCCCTCTCTTCTCTGCCTATAAACATAGTTTCTTTTGGGGTTTTGTGGTTGAAAAAAGTTTTCTAAGGAAGGGAGAAGTGGAGGTCTTTGTTGTGAGAAGAGTTTAGAAAGGAGATTTCTGTGAGAGCATCTCCTTGAAGTTATTTCTTGTGTTGCAGTGCTTTACATTTGCATGAAAAGAGGTATCTCTTCTTCCCCCTCTTCTTCGATGTCTTGCTTCCTTTCGGTTTTCTCTCTGTCGAGCCTTTGAGCATGGATCAGTTGGATGGTACAGCATGCTAGTTTACTTTACTTTCATATATTTTGAGATATTCACCTTAAGATCATGTGAAGGATAAAATATGGGCATATCCTAGAAGCTAGACTTGGTTACTTGCTTAAAATGGTGAAGCTATGGCATTTTTCTGTTTATCGTATCATATTTATGTTGGAAGCAATTAGGAGAGTTAAACATGGCTTTAGAATACTTTTGCTCCTCTTACAAGCATGTTAGGATATGTATTATGAAGCATTTCATCTATTTTCATTTAGCATGAGATATTAGAGAGTTTATTTGGCCTTTCATGAACGTTAGAGAGTTCACTTTACTTTTTTATACATATATGAGGGGCTCGGTTTAGCTCCTGCGACTTTCCCTTACTCAAAATGCATGCCATGAGAAAATTTATTTAATTTGGAAAGCTCTGTAACTTGTTTTGAGGGTTTGGTTTAGCTCCTCGTGAGGCATCTCCCCTGTTCAAATATCTGTTGGAATTGTTTCATGCTTGGAATATTTAGACATGCAGGTTGTTCCTTGGCTTTGGATGGCTCGGTTTCACCTTAGGGTGGCTGGAATTTTAATTTCTATTAAAGCCTGGATTTATATCAATGTTTGGGTCCTGTTTTAGCCTTGTTGGGCTCGGTTTTAGCTTGGTTTAAAGATTTGGTTTTATCTTGAAATGGCTAGAACTTTAATTTCTATTGAAGCTTGGATTTTAATCTATACTGGGCTCGGTTTTTTGGCCCCTGTTGGGCTCGGTTTTGACATCTTGCGGATGTTTGGTCAAAATATACATATGGTGAAGGAATTTATTTTGATTTGAAGGAACTCCATAGCTGTTCTTGTTTAAAACATNAGTACCGAGTGTGGGTTGGGTGATCTTCTTCCTCTTCCCCTCTCTTCTCTGCCTATAAACATAGTTTCTTTTGGGGTTTTGTGGTTGAAAAAAGTTTTCTAAGGGAGAAGTGGAGGTCTTTGTTGTGAGAAGAGTTTAGAAAGGAGATTTTTGTGAGAGCATCTCCTTGAAGTTATTTTTTGAGTTGCAGTGCTTTACATTTGCATGAAAAGAGGTATCTCTTCTTCCCCCTCTTCTTCGGTGTCTTGCTTCCTTTCGGTTTTCTCTCTGTCGAGCCATTGAGCATGGATCTGTTGGATGGTACAGCATGCTAGTTTACTTTACTTTCATATATTTTGAGATATTCACCTTAAGATCATGTGAAGGATAAAATATGGCCATATCCTAGAAGCTAGACTTGGTTACTTGCTTAAAATGGTGAAGCTATGGCATGTTTCTGTTTATCATATCATATTTATGTTGGAAGCAATTAGGAGAGTTAAACATGGCTTTAGAATACTTTTGCTCCTCTTGCAAGCATGTTAGGATATGTATTATGAAGCATTTCATCTATTTTCATTTAGCATGAGATATTGGAGAGTTTATTTGGCCTTTCATGAACGCTAGAGAGTTCACTTTACTTTTTTATACATATATGAGGGGCTCGGTTTAGCTCCTGCGACTTTCCCTTACTCGAAATGCATGCCATGAGAAAATTTATTTAATTTGGAAAGCTCTGTAACTTGTTTTGAGGGTTTGATTTAGCTCCTCGTAAGGCATCTCCCCTGTTCAAATATCTGTTGGAATTGTTTCATGCTTGGAATATTTAGACATGCAGGTTGTTCCTTGGCTTTGGATGGCTCGGGTTCACCTTAGGGTGGCTGGAATTTTAATTTCTATTAAAGCCTGGATTTATATCAATGTTTGGGTCCTGTTTTAGCCTTGTTGGGCTCGGTTTTTGCTTGGTTTAAAGATTTGGTTTTATCTTGAAATGGCTAGAACTTTAATTTCTATTGAAGCTTGGATTTTAATCTATACTGGGCTCGGTTTTTTGGCCCCTGTTGGGCTCAGTTTTGGCCCCTCTGGGCTCGGTTTTCACATCTTGCAGATGTTTGGTCAAAATATACATATGGTGAAGGAATTTATTTTGATTTGAAGGAACTCCATAGTTGTTCTTGTTTAAAACATATGGTAGTTCCATATTTTGATGTCTTGAGGGCATAGAGATGAGATGTTTTCTATCCTTTTGTTGTAACCTGAATTTGAACCTTAGTTGTGGCTCAGTTTTGGCTCTAGCGGAGAGCTCGGTTTGCTTTGTTTTGCCCTTACCCGAGAGGTGGTTTGGAGGTGGTTTTGTTGGTTTTGGTTCCTACTCCTACCCGTGAGACCTATTGGAGTTTTTTTAGTTTAATCTACCCCCTCTTGTTGAGTTTGAATCATTTGAATGATTGTAGATGGATCAAACTTGTTACTTTGAGAGATTGGTGATGTTTTGTACTCTCTTATGTATATCAAAACTTTTAGGGAATTGATTTGGGTTTACCTTAGCCGTGAGTCTCACTTGTTGTTCCTTGGGTTTACCTTAGCCGTGAGCCTCACTTGTTGTTCCTTGGGTTTGCCTTAGTCGTGAGCTTCTTTTGGTCTTGAGTTTGCCTTAGCTGTGAGCCTCACTTGTCATTACTTGAGTTGCCTTTGTCATAAGCCTTAGCAGCTGTCCCTTGCTACCTTAAGCCGTGAGCCTTAGTGATTACCTCCCTTGTGGGTTGCTTTGGTCGAGGGCCCTAGCTGTTGTTTCCACTATTCTATTGACCATGGCTGTGAGCATTTATTTGGTTTTGTGGGAAGATTTCATGTTTATTTGACGTATAAGGCTATCTATTAATTGAAAGTTAGAGGACTCTGATTTCTTGCATGAGTTTGGAAATATTAGTGGTGATTTCCCCGATATCATTTTCTTTTTGAATTTTGAGAGATTTTAAATCTTATCTTGGAAAAGTATTTGGTTGAGACGAATTAATTTCATAAAAGACTTATTTGGGGTTTGAGAAAATCAGCGCAAAGTGGCCCTTTATGTTTGTTAGAAAAGACCTTGAGCCCTACTTTTCTAGGTCTTTTCGATAGAAGTTTTGAGGACTGATTTATTCTCCTTTTCGGTGTTTTAGATGGATCAATATCTCCTCTCTCTCACCCCATTTTTGTTCTTTTCTTTCCTTGCTTCTTGGTTCGGTTTTTTATGCTTATATCCGATGCATAAGTGTCCACGTATAGCCATTTGCTATACGTGAAACCATCAAGCAAGGTCACAAGTAGTTGTTTTGGGGCGTACGGAGGTGATGATAAGGACACACCGAAGATAGACCAGAAAGATGCTCTATCCTATAACATCAAGATCCAGGTATTTGATGAACAATAATATAACGATATCTTTCACTGACATAAGTCTAGCGGGAGTTGGCTCGAACCTCCTCAGGTTATTGGCAGTCCCACGCCTGACTGAGTAATCGACTTGTGGACAACGAAATTTCTAAAAAAAAAAAAGTTTTGATAAACCCTTTTTAAGCAAAAACATATTTTTCTACGAAACAAAAAATTGATAATTTTTCTTTGTATGTTTAAAATTTGTGTGCATGTCAAAAACATAAATTTTAAAATATATTTTAAAATTGATTGTCCACCTGACGAATATCTGTTTAGGCCGGGAAATAGCCCTTTAAGCGAGGTTCAAGGCACGCCTTTAGACGAGTGACAGGTTCTATACATTCGAGTGACCGTGTAGCCTTCGCGGACCCTCGAGTACAAATATATATCTGAGCCTAGCCCCATACAAGTGCTTGCGATCCCCATCACCCGAAATTTTTTTGTTTTATTGAAGCTTTGGGACAAGGCACTCGTGTTACTTTTTTCTTTCTTTCGGGATTTCTCCAAGATTTTTATGGTTTTTTTTTCTTTTCTTTTACTTGACTCTTTTCTCGTTGATTTTATTTTAATTTTTTGTCATGAGTCGTTACACTCTTCTTCGGATTTCCTGTACGATGTTTCTTCCAGACTTCGTTTTTTTGTGATGCATTTTGACTTGTTATACTTAAGGAACAACGGATCTCACGGGCGTACAGGTTTGTTTTACATTTTACAACACTTCATTTTTTTGTTTCTACCTGCTACTGTTCTTTCTATACAACATGTTATATTTTTCTTGTTTCTACTTGCTACTGCTCCTTCTGTACAGCATGTTATACTTGTCATGTTTCTATCTGTTACTGTTCTTTCTGTACAGCATGTTATACTTGTCATGTTTCTACCTGCTACTGTTCTACATGCTTCCTACTGTTCGTACTGTACTGCACATTTTATGTTATATAGCTTTAAGCATACTTTTTTTTTATATATGACATTTAAAGAACTATTACCATATGGTCATTTGATTTGACATTATAACTGGACACCCTAGAAAACTTAAACTCGTCGTGTCGTGGAGCTAGGAGCTAGCGCGGTGGGCAGCACGACCATCTTCAACAGCAGAACAAGTCTTCCTCAACTAAACATTTCCTTAGAATTAAACAACAAGTCATAGGATCTCGAGTTAGTCTGTTTAGTGCGACATAAATCCTCATTTTATTTGTTAGGCTTTTGCACAGTCAGACTGTGCAGTTTAAGCCCTAACTCGTTCTAGGTTCCGAGGTTGTCGTCCGATACAACATAAATCCTCATATCTTCTAGGCGGCTTGTGTGATCGTGTCACACAAGTATAAGCCCTAATTAAATAAAATTGGCAAAATGAAACACCTGAATAATTTCTTCTTAAAACTGAAGTCAAATCATAGGATAGACTGTGAAGTCACCAGAGTTCGCCTCCGGATCTACGACCTCCCCCAGTTCTTTTTCATTTGGATTTCTCAACAATGTTTCAGATTCATGCATTTTCCATTTGACACTCTTTGGTCCGATTTCGTTGAAAAGTCATATCCTTTTGACCTCTTTGAAAATATATTCTCTGATTTTTATCGAGAGTTTTCTTAGGTGACTTTGGTCATTTAAGATGTAATTAATTATAGGGGCTTGCTCTTATAGGGAGTTTTTTTTAACACAGCCTAAAATAAACTCTATTTAATTCTTTGTATTAAATAGGGGAACTTGTCGGCAAATGAAACGTTTTCGCAGACCAAACAGATGTCATATATTTCTTAGTTTATTTGATCGAGTATCATCCTCAAATCTTGTGTTTATCCCTCGAGATAGATACAAGATTTGAGGTAAAGTGCTCTTTTATTTAAACTGTGAATATGAGGTCAATTTGATTTTATATTTTTTTAAAATTATATATATATATATATATATTAAAACGTCTGTCCGAAGCGGGAAACGAGATTTCGATTCTGGCGACCAACAGCTTCTTACGGGCAACTCCCTCAACCTTACCTCTTTTTTCTCTTTTTAGCGTCGACACGGGTCTCCACATTACCCAACAATTCTCCCACTTGGAGACTGGGACATTGGCTGCATCACTTGATAATTGCATCATCTACTAGTTGTATCGACATTTTCCTCAAGCATAATATCCCCCATCTCTGCAATTCGAAACCACTGTCTGCATGCCAAAAGACCAGCTGAAGTTGAGCACAACTTCAGCTTCTCACAAATAACACCCTCAGTTGACATATCACTGTTAACGTAGCCTCCTACTACCAATCTCTTTCCTAGGTTACTTTTGTATCTGCTTACAGCTCTCGCTACATGAGCAATATCTCGCCTCTACTAAAATCCATTTTCAACAAATCCAACCGTGTACCTCTTACTGTCATCAAGCACAATCTTCACCCGGTACACTCACTTGTTGTGCAATGTCTTCTTCCTGGGTGGAAGTTCTGTCAGCACCCAAGTCTGATTCTCTGTCAGAGAATTCGTCTCTTCCTTCTTGGTTAGCTCTCACTTGCTCGAATTCTCATCTTGTAAAATTTCTTCATAACTTTGTGGTTCTCCATCATTTGTCTGTACATGGTCTGATTTTCCCGCCTTTGGCGCTCTGCCACTTTTCAAGAAATGGATCTTTTTTTGCTTCTTCATAATGCACCTCTGACTCATGTGTTCACGCTTGAGTAAACCTGTAGTCATATATAATGTGTCAGTTTTCTTACCCCAAGCTAATACTAATGCTCCTTTGGTAACCTTTCAGATGCTATCTAAGAATACCACCAAATGACCACTCTCA
This sequence comes from Phalaenopsis aphrodite, assembly GCA_003013225.1. NCBI lineage: Eukaryota > Viridiplantae > Streptophyta > Magnoliopsida > Asparagales > Orchidaceae > Phalaenopsis > Phalaenopsis aphrodite. The sequence continues at coordinate 541,818 of NEWO01000023.1, read as the reverse complement.
TTGAGTTGTCCAACAGAGATGAAGTTTTTTTTTTAACTCAGGAACGTGTCTGACCTCTTGCAAAGCTCATTTGCTCTTGGGAGTGTAATATCAAAATCTCTCATCTCCACCACGTTCAGAACTTTTCCATCAGTCAGATGCACCTCCTCAAAATTACCTCCAACATAATTTCGCATTAACTCCCGACGGGAAGATGTATGGAAGGAAGTCCCTAAATCCAGTATCCAGTCATCAACAGAAATGTAAACTGCCAGAAATAGTGCATCATGTATTTCTTCAAATACAACATTAGTGTCATCATTCTCCTTCTTCTTAGGATTCCTGCATATCATTTTTATGTGGCCAGTCTTGCCAGAATTTCAGCAGGTTGTCTGCTGACCTGAATTTGATTTTGATCTTCCACGGTTTGAGTTTCTGTCTTGTCATCTCCCTTTGAAATCAACAATCAGCGCCTAACCAAACTCGAGGTCTCGCCAGAATCTTTCCTGCGCACATCCTCAACCAAAATCAAATCACGAATATCATCATATTTCAGTTTAGTTTTACCTACAGAACTACTAATTAACATCTTCATTGCTTCTCAGTTATTTGGCAATGAAGTCAACAATATCAGCGCACGTATCTTATCATCAAAATCAATTTCAACAGACGACAATTGATTTGTGATAGTGTTAAAATCATTCAGGTGTTGAACAACAGACATACCTTCCATCATCTTCAAGTTGAATAATTTTTTTATCAAATGCATCTTGTTATTCACCGATACTTTTTCATACATACCTAATAAAGCCGCCATGAAATCTACAGTAGTCCTCTCCTTGATGACATTGTGGGCAACCGATCTCGACAAGGTTAATCGTATAATCCCCAGAACTTATCGATCCAACAGATTCCATTCAGCCTCATCCATCTTTTATGTTCGATTTCCTAGTAATATAAGATAAAATTTCTTTCCATAGAGGTAGTCGTTTATCTGCATTCTCCAGTAAGCAAAATTTGTGTCATTGAACTTCTCGATTCACGATGTCAACACTTCGTCTCTGCCCATCATTCTTCCTTAGATCTGAACCCAAACTCTGATACCGGTTGTTGTGAAAAATGACGGCAATAAAGCGAAAAATAGAACAAGAAAAATTGCACGCAGAAAAAAAAATACCAGAGCGACACATAGATTTACGTGGTTCGGCAAATTTGTCTACGTTCACGGAGCTACAGAGAATTTTACTACTTCAATGAATTACACCGTCGAACGTCTCGACGCTTGTATTTCCTTTAAACCAAAAGAGACTATTTATAGAAACCATGAGAGCGGTAGGTGGGAGGTAGGTGAGCGGTAGGTGGGATGTGGTAGGTGAGCGGTAGGTGGGTGTGGTAGGTGAGCGGTAGATGGGATACTTAATTAAGAAGCTAATTAAATTCGGTGGACCGGGTCTCCACATTACCCAACAATTCTCCCACTTGGAGACTGAGACATTGGTTGCATCACTTATTAGTTGCATCATCTACTAGTTGTACTGACCTTTTCCTCAAGCATAATATCCCCCATCTCTGCAATTCGAAGCCACTGTCTGCATGTCAGAAGACCAGCTGAAGTTGAGCACAACTTCAGCTTCTCACAAATAACACCCTCAGTTGACATATCACCGTTAACGTAGCCTCCTGCTACCAATCTCTTTCCTAGGTTACTCTTGTATCTGCTTACAGCTCTCACTGCATGAGCAATATCTCGCCTCTGCTAAAATCCATTTTCAATAAGTCCAACCATGTACCTCTTACTGTCATCAAGCGCAATTTTCAGCCGGTACACCCACTTGTTGTGCAATGTCTTCTTCCTGGGTGGAAGTTCTGTCAGCACCCAAGTATAATTCTCTGTCAGGGAATTCGTCTCTTCCTTCTTTGTTAGCTCTCACTTGCTTGAATTCTCATCTTGTAAGATTTCTTCATAACTCTGTGGTTCTCCATCATTTGTATGTACATGGTCTGATTTTCCCGCTTTTGGCGCTCTGCCACTTTTCAAGAAATGGATCTTCTTTTGCTTCCCCATAATGCACCTCTGACTCATGTGTTCACGCTTGAGTGAACCTGTAGTCATATCTAGTGTGTCAGTTTTCTTACCCCGAGCTAATACTAATGCTCCTTTGATAACCTTCTAGATGATATATAAGAATACAACCGAATGACCACTCTCATTGAGTTGTCCAACTGAGATGAAGTTTTTTTTTCAACTCAGGAACGTGTCTGACCTCTTGCAAAGTTTATTTGCTCTTGTTAGGGAGTGTAATATCAAAATCTCTCATGTCCACCACGTCCAGAACTTTTCCATCAGCAGATGCACCTCCTCAAAATTACCTACAACATAATTTCGCATTAACTCCCGACGGGAAGATGTATGGAAGGAAGCCCCTAAATCTAGTATTTAGTCATCAACAGAAATGTAAACTGCCAGAAATAGTGCATCATGTATTTCTTCAGATACAACATTAGTGTCATCATTTTCCTTCTTCTTAGGATTCCTGCAGATCATTTTTATGTGGCCAGTCTTGCCATAATTTCAGCAAATTTTCTGCTGACCTGAATTTGATTTTGATCTTCCACGGTTTGAGTTTCTGTCTTGTGATCTCCCTCTGGAATTAACAATCAGCGCCTAACTCAAACTCGAGGTCTCGCCAGAATCTTTCCTGCGCATCTCCTCAACCAAAATCAAATCACGAATATCATCATATTTCAGCTTAGTTTTACCTGCAGAACTACTAATTACCATCTCATTGCTTCTCAGCTATTTGGCAATGAAGTCAATAATATTAGCGCACGTATCTTATCATCAAAATCAATTTCAACAGACGACAATTGATTTGTGATAGTGTTAAAATCATTCAGATGTTGAGCAACAGACATACATTCCATCATCTTCAAGTTGAATAATTTTTTTATCAAATGCATCTTGTTATTCGCCGATAGTTTTTCATACATACCTAATAAAGCCGCCATGAAATCTACAGTAGTCCTCTCCTTGATGACATTGTGAGCAACCGATCTCGACAAGGTTAATCGTATAATCCCTAGAACTTATCGATCAAACAGATTCCATTGAGCCTCATCCATCTTTTATGTTCGATTTCCCAGTAATAGAAGATGAAGTTTCTTTTCATAGAGGTAGTCATTTATCTGCATTCTCCAGTAAGCAAAATTTGTGTCATTGAACTTCTCGATTCACGATGTCATCACTTCGTCTCTGTCCATCATTCTTCCTTAGATCTGAACCCAAGCTCTGATACCAGTTGTGAAAAATGACGACAATAAAGCGAAAAATAGAACAAAAAAAATTGCACGCAGAAAAAAAAACACCAGAACGACACATAGATTTACATGGTTCGGCAAATTTGCTTACGTCCACGGAGCTACAAAAAATTTTACTACTTCGAGAAATTACACCGTCGAACGTCTCGACGTTTACAAGAAAATCTCTATTTTATTCTCTCCCTTCTCTCTCTCTTCCTCTCTTTCTCTTAGCTCTCAAGATGACTTTTTTTTGTCTTGTTTGGTCTGCTTGACTTGTATTTCCTTTAAACCAAAAGAGACTATTTATAGAAACCATGAGAGCAGTAGGTGGAAGGTAGTTGAACGATAGGTGAGATGTGGTAGGTGAGCCGTAGGTGGGTGTAGTAGGTGAGCCGTAGGTGGGTGTAGTAGGTGAGCGGTAGACGGAATACTTAATTAAGAAGCTAATTAAATTCGATGGATCAGATCTCCACATTACCCAACAGAAATGGTGCATCCAAAATTTTTAAGCGTAATATTAAATTGAAAAAGTTCAGAAAAAAAAATCACGAAGTAAATAGGCAATATTATACCAGACTTTCATATTTACATACATAAACAACACTCATCTTCAACATCACATAAAAATATCACTACTGCATACTTTTAAAAGTGAAATATATCTTTTCATGCCTAAGTTTATGAAGCCAAAGTGTTAAATGTCTGATATATATCAAAATTAATAACAATTGTGTAAATTTCCCAATCAAAATAATAACCCCGTGAGGCCGTGATAATGTGATGAGGTTGGTGCATGGAACAATATTAAAATAATTTCATTAGCCCTAGTTCCAGAGTTCCAGCGACACGGTATTCTAAAATCGGTGAAACTCCCATTTCTCCACGACACTAGATGCATAACAACCATCAAGAAACCAAAAAGCGCCAAACAAACCCAAATACTAACCTCGTCGAACAAATAAAAAAAACCTAAACGTGAAGAAATTAAGAAGAAAACACAGAATCGGAAGCCAAACAAACCGACCTGGAGTAGCAGCAATGCCCTTGCGGAACACGGATGAGAAGAAGCGAGAGACACTCCTACCAAGAAACTGGGCTGCGGGATCAACGAACCTCGACAACAACCGGCTCACTCTCGCGTGATTGGTCCGCGGAGGCCGGCATGCTCCACTAGCCGCCTTCGGTGGGCCGTAAGGAGCGAACCGAGCCCCGTGCAGCGGCCGCTTACAGAATTTTCCTCCAGTTCCGCTTTCGCTCATGGTAATCGATACAGAAGTGAAATAAATCAAATGGAATGGAGGAGATCAAGAAAGAAGAAAGAAGTGAATTTGGGAACGTCGTACTGTGGGTACTTATAAAGCAATGTAGGAGTTGGAAGTGAAACCGAGGGAAAGCCACGAAACCCGATTACTCTGCCGCTCCCGCCGCCACGATGGTTGCTCTTGCGAGTTGGAACCGTTAAACTTTTGATTTAGGATATATCAATTATTAATTAAAGATATTTTATGATAATGATTATTATTAGTGACATCTAATTAAATTTTAATAATTAATAAATCTGTAATCTCACCTCTCTTTCTTCTTCTTATTATTATTTTTTTTTAAGTGGCTAAATGAACCATTTAAGTTCATTCTTTTATTTTAATAAATTTTATTCTCATTGATTCTTGTTTTACATATGTAGTATATGTGATAGTTCATAATTTAAATAAAGATGTTTTTTAATACATGCCTCATATTTTTAGTGTGTGTGTGTCTATATCTATATATATATATATATATATATATATATATATATATATCTAAACTTTCATATTAACATGCATAGCAGTCAAATCTTTAGCCGCACATTAGAAATATCATCATCATTAATGTCTTTTAATCTTGATGCTATCAATGTTCCAATGGACGACACAATTCATGAATTGTTGACCGGTGATCTTTTGATATATTCGGTTGACTACCTTCACAAGCAGATGGACTTAGGGCATTAGTAGCTTGGAATGCAGGGTGTGGTACTCCGGCCCAGCTAACTCAACCTCTTAAGATTACTTTGCACTTCAATTTGTTGAGTCATTTTGAGTAATTGTCGGTCGTCAAACATGGGCTTGGTAGTTTTGAAAATATAATTTAATTTAATAGATATATTATTTTGAAAAGTAACATTTTAATTTTTTAAAAAATACGAAACCTAACAAATCTTATATATTTAATAGTTTAAATAAACGATAAGAACACCGCAGATGATGTATCTATTACAAGGAATGGACACATTGTTTGATGGTGAGGCTTGATTAAATAAACTATAAAATTTATGACATCTGTGCCGGTCTGCGAAACCGTTCATGTTGACCGACAAATTTTCCTATTTAATATATAAGACTAAATAGGGTTTATATTAAATTGAGTTCCAATGTTTCATATAGAGGTAAACCCTTACAGTTGATTACATTTTAAGTGACCGAAGCCGCTTAAGAATACTCTCGATTTAAAATCATGGTTTTGCTTTCAAGATTTTCTAAGTTTAAGTTTTCAATATTGGACATTGGAAATTCAAAAGATAATAGATCAAAACTAGAACGGTTATTTTCATGAATCCAAATGAATTAAAGGTAAAAGATGTCACTGATCCAAGAAAAAACTACAGTGACTTCTCAAGCTATCATACTGTTTGGTTTTATGTTTTGACAATGATTTATTTGATATTTCAATATTGCCAATTTTATTATTTGGGGCTTACAATTGCATGACAAGATCATACAAATAGCCTGAAAAATATGAGGATTTACGTCACAACGAACGACAACCTCGAGGCTTAAAACTAGTTAGAGCTTAAATTGCACAACATAACTGTGCAATAACCTAAAAAGTGGGGTGAGGATTTATGTCTCGCTCGACAGACCACCTCAAAGTTATATAGCTTGTTATTTAAGCTAAGAAGAAATTTACCGATGACGATCTCGTTTTCCCTCTAGAATATGTTCTTCTGTATGTCAACGTCGTGCTGCCCACGTGTTCTGCTCTGAACTCCTCGTTGAAGTGACAGTCCCAATGTTTAAGGTTCAAGAAGTTTTATTGTGTGTGTTTCAATGTTTTGGTTTGTTTTTGTTGTTGTTCAAGTGTTTTGGGGGGTCACGGTTCCCTCGTTTCGGTATCACTATTTTATTTTAAATTTATTTAGCACAAATGAGTTGTTAAGCTCATTTAAGCTAGGGAGATCTCGCTAGCAACCATATGTTACCTCATCCGATGGACTCCTGTAAAGTTAAGAAGGCGTATTATGAGGTTTTAGTTTTTGTTGTTGTATTCAAGTATAATAAATATGTAAAATAAAAATGATCACAAATATTTAAAGAAATTACTGAATTTTAGTACATGGGTGAAGATCATCATAGCTCAACTTAAAATGAAAAAAAAAGAAAAAGAACAATAACAAATATGTTAATACCAAGAAAATACCATTACATAAAAAAGTATCATCAGACAAGAAATTTAAATAATATCCAAACATTGATCAGGAGATACTAAGACAAGACATATATTTAAATATGTTAATAATTTGAAGACCCAATACAACTGGAAACAAAAAGTCCCAAGAAGCAAAAATGAATAACAACCAATAAGAAAAATTTAAAAAAAATGAAAACTGAAAGACATCCAAAAGGAAAAACAGAAACACATAATAACACCAAACAACGGGAAAAAAAAGACAAGATAAAATCTGAAAGATGGATAAAGCTCAAATAAAAGAGAGCTAAAAAATAAACATGAAAGAAAATCAATGAAATACAATCCAATAACAAAAAAGAATAGACACCAACAAAACCACAACAAAGTAAGCTGACATCAGATTCGCAGTTGAACATCCAAAAGGAGAACGACCTAATGAGGTAGAAGAAACACGACCAACCAACAAGAAGAAAGTAAAGAAGAAAATTAACAACAATTCAACAAGAAGAGTTAATGAAATCAATACCATTCCAAGATGTGCTCCTGACATTTGCCGTAAAATAAAAAATTCAAGGCTTCGTCAACTTGGAACAAGTCAGTCAGCTCTGAGTTTCATTCTTCATCTGTGATGGTTATCTGCGACAATTTATTGCCGGATGATTGCAGAACGGGTAGGGTTTTGGTGGATTGCGGGTTTTCTGAGTTTCGGATTGCAACGGTGGAGGATGAGGAAGGCAGGGACGTCGGGTTTCCGAGGATTGGGAATATTCAAAGCGAGGCACTCCGATAGAAGAGGAATGAAGCGGCGCGGGAATGGTTTAGGGGAAAAAATATTACATCAGTACCACGCACGTAGAGTAACGTGCGTGGTCAATGAAATCAAGCCACGACACCCCACGCGATAGAAAAAAAAAACGGCGCGATAATACGGAGAATATTCCCTCCCGTGTAATTCATGTGTTACTGATGTGTTATTGTGTTATCATAACACAAAAATATTCTCAGGATACAATCACACATGAACAACACACAATAACACCATAATAACACAGAGTAATATTCCCGACAGAGAAAAAATGGCGCAGTAACACGAGAAATATTCCCCCTCGTGTTATTCATGTGTTATTGATGTGTTATTGTGTCATTATAACACAAAAAATATTCTCAGAACACAATAACACATGAATAACACGCAATAACACGTGAATAACACAGTAGAATATTTCTCGTGTTACCTCGCCGTTTTTTTATCCTGTCGCGTGGGTGTCGTGGCGTGATTTTATTGGCTAAACACGTAACTCTACGCGTGTAGTACTGACGTAATATTTTTTTGAGATAGGGAGAGAGATCAAAGAAGAAGAAAACAAAATCCCATGGAGATTTTCAGAAGACGCAGTCCCAGTACTATGCACGTAGAGTAACGTGCGTAACGAATAAAATCACACTGACACCCCACGCGAAAGGAAAAAAAATGACGCGGTAACACGAGAAATATTCTCCCTCATGTTATTCATGTGTTATTGCGTGTTATTCATGTGTTATTGTATATTGAGAATATTTTTGGTGTTATAATAACACAATAACACATCAATAACACATGAAGAACACACAATAATACATGAATAACACGAGGGGAAATATTTCCTGTGTTACCGCGCCGTTTTTTCTCTGTCGGGAATATTCCTCTGTGTTATTCTGGTGTTATGGTGTGTTATTCATGTGTTATTGTATTCTTAGAACATCTTTGGTATTATAATAACACAATAACACATCAGTAACACATGAATAACACACAATAACATATGAATAGCACGGGGGGAATATTCCCCTTGTTACCGCGCCGTTTTTTTTTCCTGTCGCGTGGGGTGTCATGACGTGATTTCATTGACTACGCACGTTATTCTACGTGCGTAGTACTGATGTAATATTTTTTCTACGTTTGGAGGTCGGCTAACTTAACAAACTTATGTAATATTTTTTCCTCTATTTCTGTATACGTTTGGGGGTCGGCTAACTTAACAAATTTAAAATGTAATGACGAACCAAATGGTCTAATAATTTTAGGGAAATAAATTAAATTTAAAGGGACATTTAAGACGTACCCCACAAGTATTATGTATTTACAGATCTACCATCTAAAATTTTTTTCCTACTTTTCTCACTGATGTAGTTAGTTTTCCTCGAGTATAGTCCTTCAAGATAGTGTACATATATACACATATATATTAAAAAAGTTTGATCGTTGATCAACCTCATAGTCAGACCGGGGGTGGATCCCCCTTCCAGAAAAGTATGCAATTCGATCCTACGCAGAAATCGAACCCCCGACCCGAGGAACTTACACAAAAGACCACAATCAATAAGTCAGGCTAAGGGGCGCGCACACACATACAAAAATAAAATAAAACTATATATATATATATATATATATATATATATATATATATATATATATATATATATATATATATATATATATATATATATATAGATATATATATATATATATGGCTGCTCATACCTATATACCAATAATTAGTAAATTATCAAACAGTTTATACAATAACTTATTTATAATAGACTAAAAAAATATAACAATTTTATTTGAATTAATATTGATTAATGTTGATTTATTTTATTGATAATGTATCCCTAGTTAATCTACTGGATTGAAAAATAATTAATTGAATTAGTTCATTTATTTATCAATTAAATAAATACATTTAGTTATAATCATCGATTAATAATTTATAAAGCTAATTAAACTTAATTAAATCTATTTTACTAATTGAAATTGTGAATATTCAACCTCCTTAAAATAATGTCTTTTTTAAATGATTGCTAACACTTATTAAAAGTTAAAATAAACTTTTAATCAATATTAGCTTTTTAATTGCATCAATTAACACTAACAATTTAAAGGAATTATCAAGATTTATAAAATAAAATAATAAACTTATATCTCACAAACCCTAACAACTTAATTAAATAATAATTCCTATTTTGTTTGCTTTCATAAAATAATTTGAAATTAGTTAAGCCAAGGTTCATTTGGCCTGAATGAATTGTAATTAAGGTAATTAAAATATAATATTATATAAATTTAGAAATAATTAAAAATGTACTAAATTAATTAAGGATGACGATTATAAGTTGACTTAATTTATTGTATTTTTGGAACAATTACCTGCATACCACCCAAAATCTTATATTTACAAATCAATAATTCTCTTTCATTTATTTTTTAAATTTCCACTCAAATATCAAAATTAATGCTAAATTCCCAACCCATATTTATCAAATTCTTAAAAATTTAATCATGATAGTTAAAAAAATTACTAAATCAATAATTTATAAACATCAATAATTTGAATGATCTCTATGTAATTATTTATCCCTTTATTTTTTCAGTGCTACCAAGTTGTCATTTTTGCAGTTTGGCAGGAGAAATAGGTTAAAATCCAGCCCCAATGGTGCTCAAACTTTGTTTGATTGGAGCTAGAGGCAAACGACGGGATCGCGGGTACAGAGATCCCAGAAAATCCCATATTTCATCTTCTTCCGATCTGGTCCTACCCGAAGGCCGAAACCATTGAGGAAGGTGAACCTGTTCGCGGCATTCTTTCCCGGATTCACTAAATTGCATGTCACCCCATTCTTCACTCTGGACGACACCCTTCCTTTCCAACACTCCCTTGCTGTTTTTTTATTTTTTTTTTCATCTTGATTTTTTGTTCTCATTTCATACGGTGATGGAGTCGGGGTGAAAGTTAGGATACAGCGAGAATCAGAAGGGTTTAGGCGTGGTGACGGTGAAGATTTTGGAGAGTTCGCGAGCTGTTCGTTGCTGGAGGGTACAGGAGCCGAAATGGTGAGTTGGTTGGTAGGGTTTTTGCAAGAAGAAGTCTTGCTAAAATTTCTTCTTTGTTTTCTTTGGTCTAACTATGCTTTTGGTTTGGTGCATGTTGGGTTAAAGTCGTCGGATATACGCAAATGGTTCATGAAGCAACACAACCAAGGAAATGGGGGATCAACAAAAACTACAGCTTCTCAGAAATCTTCTCAGAATGTCTCCGAGAAGGTATTAATTATTTGCTTTACTCTTCCTTTAGTACTGTTACTTGCTGAGCAAGTGGTCTATTTTGGTGTTGATAGTTTACTTATATGGCTGAGCTATTGTGTGGTTATTTCAATTGGGATTGATAGTTTACTTATATGGAAAAACATATCTATTTGCTTACAATTGGTTTCTTTTAGTTGACGTGATCATGTATTCATATCATTCAATGGCTATGCAAGGAAAATGCTTTTGGAAATTGCTTATTTACACTGGTTAAATGCATACACTATACAGTTTATTAGGGATTTTTGGTCATTGTATTTTAATCTAAGAACATAAAGTTTTGAATGATTAAGATTGGTTTTCGAGTTTACTTATGTTGTGGTTATTAGATGTGTAAAATTTGTTATTTTTTTTCATATGCAATGCATTTTGTAATGAATTTTGGTGTTGTTTATCTATTTAAGAGTTTGATGTAGCTTAGTATATCAATTGTATCATGAATGCTCTCTCTCTCTCTCTCTTTGTGCTTTTCATTTCACATAATGGCAGGATTTGATGATGAATGATACACAAAGAATTTTTTGGGGAAGCTTTTATGATTCCAAACTAGCCAATCATTTGAACTGAATAGCCAAGTCATGGATCAATACAGAAATTGTTTTGAAAAAATGAACCATAATAATCTTATCCAGTTTTTTATGGTTTAGATGTCTGTTGCATGCTTTAGGAGTGGGAAACTGTATATGCATATGAAAATTAACTAAAGCTTGATTGCTATGTGTATAAAACAATGGAAAAAAAATTAAAGAATTTTATTGTTATTTCTTTGTACAAGATAGGAGATGTACATACATCTTCAAGGGGCATTACAAAATAGGAATGAATAAAGAAGGGGGAAAAATAAGAAGGGATCGGAGAATAGAGAAACACACGAATTACAATCAGAGAGCCATAACGAAATCGATCCAACAGTACAAGGTCTTTTTCCACGTGCCTTAAATTCTTTATTATGATTGGAGAGTGAGTGGGCCTCATTGAGAGAGAGAGAGAGAGATTCAACAGTACTGTTTGAATTTCATGGTTTCTAAGCATATACATTATTAACAGGTTATGTGAATATGCTTTTGCACATATGGAACTTTTTTTCTAGCATAGATGTCACTTTTCTATATCTGTTCCTCAAATTTCTTGCTGTTTTAATTTATTACCAGTATATCTGAGAATATGCTATAGGTTTGCATATGATTGTTTTCTCAGGCAATCTATTATTGGTCTATCTCTTAGCACTGGAATTGATATTACCTGTGTAAAATACTTAATGGAACAACAGGTCAAAGAAGATGAAGGAAATTTCCAAAGGAGGAAAACAAGCAAATATTTTGCTGTTGTTTCTGATGCAGAGAAGAAGTCTATGCCTACGGTAAAAGATGAAATTGCAGCAGAGGAGGTTTCTTCAAAAAGGAAGAACAAAAAATGTGATGATAAAATACAGAATGAACTTAAACCGTCACCAGCAAAAAGGTTTCGTAAGGATGCTGCTGCTTCTAATGATGATGACGATGATTTTGCGCCATCCCGTGAGAAGAAAAAGCCAACAGATACCAAACCCTTAAAGAATTTGCAGAGCAATGCTACTCGGGCAATTAAAAAATCAGTTGATGGTGATAAAAGTGATGAAGCCGATGATTATGATAAAGATGCCGAGACTTCTGTTAAGGGTGGTGGAAGGGGCAGAGGTGGCAGAGGATCATCCTCAACAAGTGGAAGAGGAGGAAGAGGTGGAAGAGGCGGTTTCATGAATTTTGGTGAACGTAAAGACCCGCCACATAAAGGCGAAAAGGTTTTTTAATGAAAAATATTTTGCAAACTAATGCAATATGAATTACAGCTTTTTCATGTTTTTTAGGTCTAATGTCTTTGTGCTATGTTGTTATGTTAGGAAGTACCTGAAGGCGCACCTGATTGCTTAGCAGGTCTAGCATTTGTCATTAGCGGCACACTTGATAGGTGATTTTCAAGTGTTAAAGTTTTCGTTCTCTGTTTTCTTCGTCTTCTTTTTAAGGTTTTAGGGTGGTAGATTATATTTTGAGATATTAACAAATTTTATTTTAAATGCTTAGTTGTTTGTTAATGCTAATTTTCTTCTTTCCTACAATCTTGTTATGATTTTTTTGACCATTTCAGTTTAGAAAGAGAAGAAGCAGAAGATCTAATAAAGCGCCATGGTGGTCGTGTTACAGGATCTGTCAGCAAGAAAACAGTTAAATCAATCACAATCTCATTAATTTCTTTTTCATGTTGGTTCTATTATTTTATCTAGGTGCATTGACATACATGACACACAATTCTAATGTATTTACATACCTCTTCTGAACTTTCATATTTACTTGCATAACATCATAATCTTTAATATCACATAAAACATAGCACTATTACCCCTTTTTAAAAGTGAAATGCACCTTTTCATGCATAGGGTTAAAACACCAAAATGCTATTTATGCAAATATGTAAGTTTAAGTTTGAAATATGTAAATACATAAGCATTGTGTGCTAGCTATGTAAATTTTCCTCTAATCTAATACTTTTATCATACAGAATTTTCTTTTAGCTGATGAAGATATCGGTGGAAGGAAATCTGCGAAAGCTAAAGAATTGGGGTATTTACTTGAGCTCTAGCTTTTTATGGCTTCTTGTTTAGTGTTCTTTGTTGTTGTTTCTACGTAATTCTTTGATATTATTTTGTTGCAGCACCGCCTTCCTAACTGAGGATGGACTGTTTGATATGATCAACAAATCAAAACCAAAAAAGGCTTCTGTTCGAACTGATGGTAAAAGTAAAACTCCTGAAAAGAAAGATAAATTGCTGGAAAAAGACGGCCGAATAAAACAAGAGTTAAAAGGTTCATGCTAGTTTTCTAAAAGTTTGGGTTTTTAGTCCTTGCATATAGGAAAAGCCATTCTTTTTTATTTATTTGCTTTTTGTAACATTGTGTACATTACTTGCAATGAACTGATTTATTTACCATTGCAGTGATCTTTTGGTAGTCCGTATAATTTTGAAGAAGTTTTCATTGTGTGTCTATTCATTTTCCTACGACACTTCAGGAGATTTTCAGACTTTTCGAAGCAAGAAGAAAAAATAATAAAGTCGCACATCACTGTGAAGTTATTTGATTAGGACAAGGCCAATGAGCCATGCTGTTGGCCTTATACATTTTTGTCTATTCCAGTATGAGATTATTTGGTTGATTTATCTTTTCAAGGAGGTGGACGCCATAAGAAAAAATTGCAAGGGAAAATGAGATAGATATATGGAATGCTTGTTGTATATATTACATGACACCTAATCCTTTACCACCATGATTTTAAAGATTGATTGAGGTTTGAATTGATTTGGCCTTTCTGATAGGCTAGTTAGCAAGGAATTTAATTTTAATTATTGTTACAAGAAATTTCAAGGAGAAATTTTAAATTTATGTTCATTAGATTTAGGTCTTCCATTTGATTTCAATTTATATTTTAGTGGATGGTAAACCTTCTAATAAATACTCTTAAGACACTTCTAATTTTATTATCTTGCAAGCAGTATAATGGGTTTAATAAAGTAATAATTACAACAACAAACCTTTACCACTAAGTGGGGTCAGCTTCATGAATCCTTTTTTCTTCATTGTGTTCTATTGAGTGTCATATTTTTATTTAATTCTAATAAATTAAGATCATTTTTTATACAATATGCCCAAGTCTTTTTAGGTCTACATATGCATTTCTTAACATAAGTCGAATCTAAAACATCTCTCTGTTGACCTCACTTTTGGTTGAGGTTTAGTCTCTCCTCTTTAATATCCTAGGATCCAGCCATAAGACTTTCCTGTTGACTATTCCTAGAAAACTAGAAAAGAAACCCTCATCTTTTGAAATTCTAAACTCCTCTTTGCTCAACTTGAGGTTCCTCATATTGGTCCTAACCTCGAGCACTTAGTAGGTGGGGTTAATATAGAGTAGCTCGAGAGGAGTTCCCGTAGGACTACTTGACCTTAGGGTTGACCCTGGATGTTGATCTGGAGCTGTTCACTCACTTGCACTCACTGTTACTCACTTTCCCCCCTATTCAATCATAACCCTGAACCCAACTGGTTGACTATGACCCATTGATTCTTTGGGACACTCATGTAGATGGTCTTCCAGACCCTTTAGTCCTAGGCTGGAGTTTAGCTAGCACCAGTACATAGAGGACCTAAATGGAGATTTTATTGGTCCGTGGCTCAAATCAGGATGGTTAGCACCTCAATTCCACCAATTACCCAATTTAGCCTTTTGCCCCCAAAACCAATTTGGACTCTTCAATTGACCTCCATTTTATCCCAATTTGCCCCAATTTGAATCCTAAACTCTTCATAACAATCCTACGCATCAAATTGGACCTTTAATTGACACTGGTCAAGCCTCAATTTCACTAAATTTCAAACCACATTCAAAATTCCCAAATTTGCCCCAAATTGACTATCTCCCCAAATTCCACCAAATTGAATGCTCAAACCCCAAAATTGACACCCAATTGATGTTGATAACTCTTTATAACATTCCCCTAGACCACTTTGAATCATTAATTTGGACCTAACCCAACCATAGCTTAACCAAGACCCAAGTCTAGCCCAACGCCCCCAAATTGACTAAATGTCCAAAATTCACCAAGTTGACTCTCCCGATCAACTCGAAATCACTTCAAATCTTTTCTAAACATCTCATGACAACCATGTACACCATTTATATTAATTGAGCTTGAACCAAAATTTTGACGTGTTTTTGACCCGATCGGCGACGAGGTAGTCCGGGCGACGAAACGGACCCCGCCGCCGCGTCCAGAACGTTGATTTTGCCTAAAGGAGATGTTCATTTCACGACGATGGCATTTCTAGGAGAAAATGGATAAAATGGAGCGTTATTACAACATAATTTTTTTTTTCTCCCTAAAAAAGCCCTAAATCCCCAAACAATCTCTCGCTCACGCCTCCCTCTCTCCCGTTCGCGAGACCGACCGAGCCCTTCCTCCCCGGTTGGCGAATGCTTCTCCCTCCTCGAGCCGCACGCCTCTCGCCCCATCTCCCGCTCGCCCCATCTCCTCCGCGACTACTTCCCTTATCCTCTGCCCTCCACGAGCCGACCCAACCCTTATCCTGTCGCCTGCTGTGATTTTTGCCGATAAGAATCTTGGTCGAGGTCTTTCCACCGCAGGTAAACTAAGCTTTGGGTATTTCTTCTTCTCCTTCTTGGCTATATAAACCCCATTTGGGGGGTAGGATAGGAGAGAGCCGAAATTTTCAAAGGAAAGGGGGAGGTGCTGCCGGATTGCTTCTAGACCTACTCTTGTTTTCCCTTTGTGCTCTATGTCATGTTGAAATGCTTTCTGATACTTTTGTTTGGATGATTGAGGGTCAAAAGGAAGGAGGAAAAAAATGAAGTTTTTTTTTATCTTGAGTTGATGGATTTATAGTTGCATGCTAGGTGTTTGTTGGAATGGTGCAAGGAAATTTAATTCATCATATTTGCTTCAGAGTTAGTGGTAAGGCCTTTGAATCTTTTCATTGTGCATCTTATGCAAACCCTCATCTTCAAAATTTGAAATTATGGTGGCCTATTCGTGAAAAATCTAAAGCTATTGGATGTTCTTTTTGCAAAAATCTGAAACTATTGGGATGTTTATTTTCAAAATCTGAAATTATATGGTGGTTTGTTTTACAAAATCTGAAATCCTCCTAAGCTTATTTTTCAAAAACTTGAGAAATGTGGTGGCTCACTTTATAAATTATGAAGCCTTGTCTTGCTTATAAAAAAATTTGAAGGGTTACTTTCTTCATTCTTTATGCTGATTCAATCTCATATATGCTGAAAATAAAAAGAGAGATTTACTCCCGTTTTTGTCTCTTGCTACTCCCCCGCTCAAACTGCATGCGGAATGCCATGTTTATTTCTCCTCTGTGAAAACTAAAAAAAAACATATATATATATATATATATATATATATAGATATATATGTACATGTGTGTGGGTTCGGTTTTGGCTCCTAGTGGTTTTCTCCTTTGTTTGAAATACATGTTGAATGAAAGGTTTTAATTTTGAAGCTCCTGAAACTTACCTCGAGGGTTCGTTTTTGGTTTTCTGCCGCTCTCTCGTTCGAATATTTGTTGGAAGCGAATTTGAATGTCTCAAAATGGTGGCTTTGGGACTTATGTTTCTTTGTCCTATGTTATTTTCCCCTATTTGAAATATATGTTGAGGGAAATTTGTTTTAACTCTTGTTGGGCTCGGTTCTGGCCTTGACGTGGCCCTGTTTTGGCATTTGACTAGGCTCGGTTTTATGCCTTGGTACGACTCTGTTTTGGTTCGTGATGTGGCTCAGCTATAACTTTGTCGGGCCCGATTTTAGTGTGATATGCACTTCGGTTTAGCCTTGTATTGGGCTCGATTTTGGCCTTATGATTGGTTCGGTTTTGACCTTCTGTTGGGCTCGGCCTTGGCCTTATGTGGGTTCAACTTTGGCCTTATGTAGAGCTCGGTTTCGGCCCTATGTTGGACTCAGTTTAGCCTTATGCTGGACTCGATTTTAGCTCCTTGCAGCTGTCCTCTTGGCTCGAACTCCATGCTATGTGAAAATTTAATGTTATGGATCTCTCGGAGACTTATTTTGAAGCTTTGGTTTAAAGCCATGCTGCGGTTTACGTATTTGAAATGCATATTATGTGGAATATCGATTTGGGGCTTGATTTTGGCTCCCTATGATTGTTGCCCTTATTCATGATCCTTGTTCGGTGGCTTCTCTTTATTACCCCTACTCGTGAGTCTTGTTTGGTGGCTCTCCTTGCTACTTGAGGCCGTGAGTCTTGTTTGGTGTTTCCCCTTCGTTGTCCGGGGCCGTGAGCCTCCCTGTGGTGGTCCTTTCATGATTGTTGATGGTTTTGCTTGTGTTGCCGCCCCGACCGTGAGCGCCTATATGGGATTCTTTGAATAGTATCGGGTTCATACTTCGTTGGAAGCTTTGGGCTTGAGTTGGAATTGAATGTCCTGATGATTGTGAAATGAAATATTTTAATTCTTGATTATTTGAGAAAGTTTGAATGCCCCTTTCGAGGAATAATTTGTCAGGTGTTCGGAAATGTTTCGGGGCCCAATTCTACGGGCCAAATTGATTGCAATAAAAAAAAAGAAAAGAGAAAAAAAGGGAAAAAGAGAAGAGGAAGAATCTTTTGAAATTTGGGAAAATTCAAAAATAGTTTGGAGATTTTCCAAATCGTGCCTCTTGACTAGTGTATGTGAGTGTGCTATATTCCTTTACTCATTCGAGGGAGTTCCGTCAATTGAATGTTTTAGATTAACCCTCCTACCGTTTGACCCCTCTTCTCTAAATTGAATTTGGAGGTGGGTTATTCTTCTTTCCTTTTTTTCTTGCTTTTTGGTTTGTTTTTTCTTGCATCGTGGTTTGGTTTTTCAGTGCTTATGTCTGATACATAAGTGCACACGTATAACCTTTTGCTACATGTGAAACCATCAAACAAGGTCGCAATTAGGTCAGTTTTGTTTTGGGGCTTAGGGCGATGATGACAAATGCACGCCGGTGGTAGAGCATAATGATATCTCATCCTACAACACTAGGACTCAATTCTGGGACATGATGAACTGTAGGATGAAAGTATCATTCACCGACATAAGACTAGAGGGGGACCCGTACCTTCTTAGGTTGTTGGTGGTCCTATGCCCGACGGTGTAATCGACTCGTGGACAACTATTTTTTTCTTAAAACTGATAAGAACAAATACAATGTTAAATAAAAATATTTTCACTGTAAAAATTGGTACAACTTTTCTTTTGTATGCTTGAAATCTATATGTATGCCAAAAAAAAATAATGAATTTTAAATATATATCACAACTTGGTTGTCCACCTGTTGATTACCAGTTCTGGGCCAAGGAGTACCCTCCTAAGTTAGGTTCAGTAAAGCATCCTTCTAGTGGAGTGTCGGGTTTTATACATCCGGGTGACCGAGTAGCCTTCGACGACCCTCAAGTACAAATATATATATCTAAGCCTAGCCCCGACCCGAGTGCTTGCGGTCCCCTCTTTTCAGATCTTTCATATGTTTTATTAGAATTTTTTTTTGGATAAAGCGCTCGTGATCTTTACTCCGAGATTTTCTCGAGGTTTTGACAGTTTTATTTAAATTATTATTCGTCGATTTTCTCGAGTTTTCCGTCATGAATTATTTGTCGATTTTCCTCGAGTTTTCTAGGCGACTTTTCCTTTGTTGTTCACTTTTGCCTATATAATACATGCTAGCTCGTTTCTTAAATTCTATTGCTCTACTTATAACTGCTACATCAATTACATTTAAAGGAGCAGCGAACCTCCCAGGTATACAAATTTGTTTTATATTTACAATGTTTTACTTTACAACACACGTCACTATTACACTGTATGACTTTCCTGAACTGCATGCTCTACCGCTTCTATACATACTATGATGTCACTGCTTTATTTTGCTATACATGCTACTGTTTCTTTTACACACTATACCTTAGAATAGATGGACAATAGTCGGTTTTATAGAGGGTACTCGGCAGCAGATCGTTGACTCAATAATTGCATGTACACTTAAGACTAAAAACAAACTTGAAGGTGCTACGACGAAGAGCTTAGAGCTAGCATTGTGGGTAGCACGATCATCTTCAACAACAGAACATGCCTACATCAACAAAACCATTTCTTATAAATTAAAACAACAAGTCATAGGATTTCGAGGTTGTTCGCTTAGTGTGACATAAATCTCAACATTTCTATAGGTCTTTGTACAACTCTGTTGTACAATATAAGCCCTAACTTGTGTTAGGATTCCGAGGTTGTCGTCCGTCACGACCTAAATCCTCACATCTTCTAGGCTGTTTGTATGATCGTTTCACACAAATGTAAATCCTAACAAATAAAATCTACAGGATGAAACACTTAAATAATTTCTCCTCAAAACTAAAATCAAACAATATGATAAACTGGAAAGTCACCGAGGTTCTCCTTTGGATCTATGCCATCCCCTAGTTCTTCATCATTTGGATCCTACAATAAATGTTCTAAATTTGAATCATTCCCTTTTCACACCTCTTCGTCCGATCTTGTTGAAAAGTCCTATCCTTTTGAAATCCTTGAAGATAACATTTTCTGATTTTTATCGAGAATTTTCTTACGTGACTTCGGTCATTTAAGATGTAATTAACTATAGGGGCTTGCCCTTATAGGAAGTTTGTCTGAACCCAACTTAATATAAACCCTATTTAATCCTTCATATTAAATAGGAAAAATTGTCGGTAAATAAAATGATTTCGCAGGCCAAACGGATGTCATATATTTCTTAGTTTATCTGATCGAGCCTCATCCTCAAGTCTTGTGTTTATCCTTCGGGATAGATACAGAGTTTGAGGTATACTGTTCTTTCATTTAAGCTATGAAAAATATGGGGTCAGTTTGATTTTATAGTTTTTTAAAACTTATATATATATGTAAATTAAAATGTTCTTCCGAAGCGTACGACGAGATTTCGATTCCGGTGACCGATAACCTCTAATGGACAACTCCTCCAACTAAAATAGTGTCAACACTCTCCTAATCGGATTATCAGATGGTCGACGTTCAATGTGACCAAACCTTCTAAGACGACTCTCTCTAATTTTGTTCATCAAGGGAACTACACCAACTCTATCACAGATATATTCATTTCACATTTTTTCTCTAAGTGTAAATCCACTCGTCCACCTAGTATTCTCATCTCGGCAATACTTAACTTAGTTTTATGCTTCTCTTTTAAAGACAAACATTCAGCGCCATAGAGCATTGCAGATCTCACCGCCATCTTATAAAATTTTCATTTCAGTCCAAGCGGTACTTTTCTATCACACAATAAGCCTGAAGCATTCCTCCACTTCAACCAATCACTTGAATTCTACTAACAACATCCCCATCTATATCACCATCACTTTGAACAATAGACCCGAAATATCTAAAGCATTCGCAACTTTTAATAATTTGATCACCCATATTTACAACTCTGTTATTAGAGCTACTACTAAAATTACATTCCATGTATTCAGTTTTTGTTCTACTCAACGAAGGCCTTTAGACTCTGCCCTAGACCTCCTTAATAAATGTTTTTTCCTGAGCTCTCTCTAGTCTTTTCCACGAGAAGGATATCATCAGCGAAAAACATACACCATGGTACATTCTCTTGTAAATGTCCAAAAAGAGCATCCATAACTAAAGCAACAAGATGTGTGTTTAATGCTCTTTCTGTTCGAACACATGTAAAAACTCTAGTATACACATCTTCAATAACTTGAATATAAGTCATATCAGCACCTCTTATCTCTAGAACTTTCCAAAGTATATCTCTTGGAACCTTATCGCAAGTTTTTTCTAAATCAATAAAAATCGTATGTAGATCCTTCTTATTCTCTCTGCACATCTCCATCAAACCTCTCAATAAATGTACAGCTTCCATGGTAGACTTGCTCGACATAAATCTAAATTGATTATGAGAAATGTTTGTAATACGCTTTAACCTATGTTCAATTACCCTCTCCCATAATTTTAAAGTATGACACATTAACTTAATTCTTCTATAATTTGCACACTCTTGTGCGTCCCCTTTATTCTTAAAAATGGGTCCAAAATACTCTTCCTCCACTTCTCATGTATCTTTTGAGTTTTTAAAATAATATTAAAGAGTTTACTAAGCCAAGAAATGTTGAATTTTCTTAGGTTATTACAAATGTAAAACTGTTTAACAGTTAAACATGCCATGTCATGATAATTTAGGAAAATAGTCGTTACCAGAGCAAACTCAAATTACAATAATAACACAAATATCGTTATTGAAGTTTGAAAAGTTACAAACGATGACTCTTCAAAATAGAAAATAATGGCAAGTATACACGTTAGTACCCTAGGTGAGGATGACAGTGTCAGATGGCTGGCTGGCTAGGGAATGAAGGGTTGGTTGGAGACTGCAGGTATCTTGAAGGGGTGGAAGGGTTGGACTGCAACCCTAGAAATAGGTGATCGAGTTGAGCGACTGGCTAGGAAGGGGAGTGGCTTGCGTTGTGGGAGTTGGGGTTGTTGCAGGCGAATGAAAGAGGTTGCTGGTGTGGGGGTGTTGGTCGAAGTAAATGTCACAATTGGTTAGGGAGGTGTGGTACTCTCGGGAAAAATTGCAGCGGGCGGGACGAGGGACCTATGATTGGGAAAAGGGAGGTTATGCGGGTATGAGATGAAGGCAGAGTTGTTGTTACGACAAGGAAGGACAAGGAGGGAGCTGAGTGTTACATTATGGAGGAAAAGAGGGCCAGACGATTGAGATTAGAGAAGAGGGAGGGCAAAAGCAGGTGGGTAGGGTGGAGTTGGAAGTAGGAGAAGATAATCACCATTGGGGGAGATGGATACAACAGGAGCACCACACAATCTATCAGATACAACCCTCGAAGGGGAAAACAGAACACTGGCGGTTATCCACATAGAAATGAAATCAGAAGCCATAACTAGCCTAAACAACATAAATGACCGATTTATTATAATAGATAAGTAACGAGGGGGAGGCTCCTCTCCATGGGTGGGAAAATCAACCCCCTTGGGCCGGTTGGTCCAAGCAACAATGGACTGAACCGGTTCAACCCTCCTATGCACCACAGTTTCTACTTCATTCATCAAAGCTTCAAGCTTCTCATAGCACGACATCAAGTGTCATGGTAGGTTGATCAAGTAGGCGTTGTTGTTCTAAAGCACATTCTGAAAGAATACATATCCATCCACTTTTGGTACAACTCATGATGGAATTGTAGCTAGATGAGTATTCTCACAAATCAGGTATCGAGTCATCCAAGTTGTAACCTGGTTCTTCCACTTCGCGTACTCGGCTAAGTGCCATTGACGAACTAGTTTGTGAGGAGAAGTCAACTCTGCCGTGCAATTTGTGGCAGGCTGCAACCTTCTCGCTAACACTCACTCAGGGAAGTCATCTTCTTCACTGATTGGATCTGGATCCTATTGAAGAATTTTTGTTTCCATCAAGCTACTCAGATTCATTTCAAAGCCAGTGCTTATCTCGTCTGTTTAGACGTTTGGCGATCTGTCCCCTACGAGACTGAAAATAAATCCTAAAAAAATCCGCGTAATACTTCTGACATGGCATAAAGTGACCCCATTTCTGACATGACAGACTTCTCTCAAGGATATTTCAAGAAGGTGTCTAAACATATGAATATTCTGCATTTCTTTTATTTGTGGTGACTTTGTATCTGATGTCGGCTCCTCAAACTAATGACTCTTTTGGATATCTAAGGTCAGTTTTGTTGATGTTCCTCTCAATGCCTGCGAAATGATAGCTCGAGATACCATAGTTTCATTTTCTGCCTAAACACCCTTTGCATCGAGGTCACCTCCTTCTAGAACGAATATTGTTGTCTCAGCTGGAATCTCTATCTTGGGATCGACTGGAAGTGGTGGCGTCTCTTTTTCATTGGCTGCAAGTGGAGAATCCTCTCTTAGTCATCATCTTCTCCATGATCAAACGTGCCATTGCCAATTTTTCAACAATACCATGCTCAATGAAACAAATCACTCCCTTGGTTTGCATTTTGATTCAAGATGCCCAAATTCATGACACTGCTACACTTTATGGCTGAGAAAGATTTAGGGATGCGTATTGGTTTCACCTGTTCACCACTTTAAATCCACATTTCCTCTGACGGGGTAGCATTGGATGTTCTCTTGGGCATACTTAGGCTATAAGATTCTGATGTTAAACTTTGACTGCAAAATGTGGATTGCTCAGTGATGTGGTTTCTCCACTTTTGAAGCTTGAGTTTGCAACCTCTATCTATAGAAAGCTAGTAGAAACTCATACTGTCTCCCGCTTCATTTTCAGATTCTCTCGTTCTTTCTCGTTCTTCACATGTAGTCTTCTTTCTCAATCTCCTCTAATGTCGGATTCCCAAGTGTCGTGGCCTTTCTCATTCACTACTAAAAATCTCTCTACGAAAGGGGTTGAAATTATCGTCCCTTTCTCCTCTTCTGCTTTCCCTGTCACCATCAGGGTAAGTCCCACCTGGATGTCATCCTCTATATTCGCCCCTCTCTGCTAAAGTCGGCGGATCTCTCATTGTATCTTTTTTCGAGTATGCTCGGGCATGTATACCCTTGGTGGCATTATTTAAATTTAGGGCTGGGAGGTAAAAGAGGAGGTAGCAAACTCATGGAAGGTGGAATAAACTAATGTGGGGTTGCTAATTTTGAAAAACGGTAAAGGGGGAATTTGAGATTAGGTCAATTTGGGGCTATGGTTCGGGAATAAGAAATAAAAATTTTTTGGGGACGTGAATTGGGTAGGGGCAGATGCTAGGAAACCCTAGGATAAGATTAGAGTTAGACTAACTCTAATATCAAATACTAGAGCAAACCCAAATTACGATAAAAACACAAGTATTGCTGAAATTTAAAAGGTTACAATTGACGACTCTTCAAAATAAGAAATAAAAACGAACAAGCATGACAATACCTTAGGGGAGGACGACAGTCTTGGGTGGTGGTTGGCTAGGGAATGAAGGTCTAGTTAGAGACTTGGGTATCTTGGAAGGGTTGGATGACAACCTTCGAAATAGGTGACCGAGTTTAGTGACTCACCGGGAAGGGGAGCTGCTGGCGTTGTGGGAGTTGGGGTTGTTGCAAGTGGAGGAAAGAGGCTATGGGTGTGGGGTGTTGGCGGAAGGAAATGTCACGGTTGGCTAGGTGGTGTAAAACTCTCGGGAAAAATTGCAGGGGCGGGACAAGGGACTTGCGGTTGGGAAAGAGGTTTATGAGGCTGTGAGGCGAAGGCAGAGTTGCTGTTACGGTAGGGAGGAGCAAGGAGGGAGCTGAGTGTTACGATAGGGAGGAAATAGCGGGCCAAGCTGCTGGGAATAGAGAAGAGGGAGGGTGACTGCTGGTGGGTAGGGTAGAGGTGAAAGTCGAAGAAGACAATCACCACTGAGGGAGAGGGATACAGCCGGAGCACCACCCAGTCCATGGGTTACTGCCATCGAAGGGTAAAAGAGGGCGTCAGCGGCTGTCCACACAGAACGAAAATCAGAAACCACATAAAAAACAAACTTAAACAACATAAAGGACCTATTTATAATAATGGATAAGTAAGGAGGGGGAGGTCCCTCTTCTTGGGCGGCAAAACCACCCTTGGATCGATTGGTCCTAGCAACAGTGGATTGAACCGGTTCGGCCCTCCTAAGCCCTACGTCAACAACATTTACATTTTGGCTTAGCTCGAGGTCCTTTTTCCCAAGTTATTATAGAATACATGGCGATTGCTTGAAATTCAAAGACTTATTTATTTGATATGGTGTTAGAAGTTGTAATGTGTGCTAGTAAGGATTTTAGCCTGTTTACAGTAGTTACCAAACATCAAATACCCTTCTCTTTATCCAAACACCACGACATTATATTCTAAAGATATCAGAATGGAATTTCATCAATTTCATGTGTGATGTATTTATCTGCTAAGTCGAAATATGAATTTTAATTAGAATGTTTTTACCTGTAATTTTTTTCCAATATATTCTTGTGGTATTTAGTTGGCGAACCATTGTGAAGGTGCTCCATTCTCTCCTAATTTTTATATTTTTTATGTGGAATGAATATTCATTGATATTACTGTAACAACTTGAACTCTCACCGATCGAGATGTTGTCCTCTCACCGATCGAGATGTTGTCCGCTTTGGCCTAATGACCACATGATTTTGTCCCATTGGTATAACTTCTCAGGATATCATTCATCTTGAGAATGCTTCCGCAAGAGTAGATTTAACTTTTGAATTTTTGATGAAATTTTAACCATTGTTTGAGTATTCGACTATTATGGAGTTTGACATTCTCCCCCATTTAAATAACTGATGTCATCATCAGTGTAATGTTCGGATATCATTTGTAACTACCCAAACTCTCACCCATAAAGATATTGGTTTAATGGTCTAATGATTTTGTCCCAGTGGTGTAACTGCCCAGGAGGTCACCTATACTCCCGCAAGAGCACACTTAAGTTTGAAGTTTCTAATGAAATGCCAACCATTATATCAAAATACGTCTTGATGTTTAAGTGTTCAACTTTATTCTACTTCAAAGGGTTTCACAATTCTTATTAACTTAGGAATTAGTGCATACTTCGTAAGTAAATGAATGTAATGTTATGTTTATTCTTGGTTGGAGTGTTTAACAACAATTTTTTCTAAGCCTCACCCTCTTCTTTTCTTCTTCTCCAACTCTCTTCACTTCACACAAAATATCTTCTGCTTCTATTTCAGGCACGGAGCCTAATTTGGGGTTTAAAAAGAGTGATGCAAAAGATGTTCAATCGAGTATCTCTCACCAAAAGAAAAAGTTTAAGGCTGGTGATTCGTTAACCTGGACCGAAAAATACCGTCCAAAGGTTCCAAATGATATTATAGGAAATCAATCACTTGTAAGTAGCTCAGTTTTCTTTCATTGCTTGTATATATTTGAATAAGAACTTAAAACCTTTGTTACCACATACAGGTTAAACAGCTTCATGATTGGCTAGCTAATTGGCACAAGGAGTTTCTTCATTCGGCAAAAAAGCCAACAGGTAAAAAACAGAGTGATAGTGCAGCCAAAAAAGCTATATTAATTAGTGGATCACCTGGCATTGGGAAGAGCACTTCGGCCAAGCTGGTTAGCCAAATGCTTGGTTTTAATGTTATTGAGGTGATTTGTCTATTTATGATTATTCTATTTCATGCAGGAAAATGGTTTGTTTGGAATTTAGAATGTCTAATCTTTTGCACAGGTGAATGCTAGCGATAGTCGTGGGAAGGCTGATTCTAAAATTGCTAAAGGCGTTGCTGGAAGCACATCAAATTCCATCAAGGAACTCATTGGCAATGAAGCTTTGAGCATAAACAAGAATTGGTTCTTTTTACACGTCTTTACTAATATTAAGGGTTTACTAGTTGGTCTTTTTTTAGTGGAATTTACGTACATACCAAACAACTCTTATGTATGTACATATCTAACTCCAAACTTTAATTTTGACATTTATACCAACCAAGTCTTTCATATCACACCAAAACTACCACCCTTTTCAAATATTAAAAAGTGAAATGCACCTTTTCATGCATAATAGCGAAGGTGGCATGTATTTAAAAATCGTAGCTTAGGTTTTAGATATGTAAATAATTAAGAATTAAGTGGTATGTATGTAAATCTTCCTTTTTTAAACTACAGCTAATATTTTAACTACATTTTAGGCCAAAGCATGCAAAAACGGTGCTAATCATGGATGAGGTTGATGGTATGTCTGCTGGAGATAGGGGTGGAGTGGCTGATCTTATTGCTAGTATAAAGGTTTCTAAGATTCCTATAATTTGCATATGTAATGATCGGTATAGCCAAAAGTTGAAGAGCCTTGTCAATTACTGCATGCTGCTCAACTTTAGGAAGCCCACTAAACAGCAGGTTTTCTCTCTATTTTGCTTTATAGTTCTTCTTTTAATTTATTAGATTTTTAGAAACATTTCATTTGTCTGGAGTTAATCAAAACTGTTTATGATGTAAACACTAGATATGCAAATTGCCAACCAGTTTAGGTACTACTAGGGATGTAACTGAGCCAAGCTAACTCGTGAGGTTGCTTGGGCTCGGGTCGTTAAGTGGCCCGTGAGCTGAGCTCAATGAGCAAATAAGCTAAGCTCATGCCAGCCCGAACTTGATTCATTGGCTCGTGAGCCTACTCGTTTAAAAATATTAATATAAAATATAGTAAAAATATATTAAATTTCAAGATTTTATTTTGTCATTTTTTTATAACACTAGTTTGAATTTATATTGTTTTCTCTCTTTTTTTAATAAACAAGCCAGCTAAAACTCGTATAGTTAAGCCCGAACTCATGCTCAAACCCAAGCTGAGGGTGATTCGAGCTCAACTTAACTCGTTTACACCATTAGGTAGTACATCTTAGTTATGGGAGTTCAGCCTGCAACTTGCTAAGGATTAATGTTTGTTAATTGAGCAATTATGGAAATGGTGTTACTGCTTAAGAGTTAAATTGGGATATTTTCTAGTACTTACAGTTTGGTTGGATGAAATCGTTATTGACTACGTTTCTTTTACTTTTTGAAAGTGGTTCCTTTTTTTGGGTAGAAATCTTAACTGTTGGGCTGTTATATAAAATCAGCTGCTGCTTGATGTTAGTATTGAACACTGACTGTGAAAGTTTATGTTTGACTGGAATGGCTGTTGGATTCTCAATTTCAACGTATGTTCTTTTTTATGCTTGATTACGGTATATGATCGATTGGAGGTGTTCACAATCCTGGAAGGTTCATTGCCTGATTTATGCATTTTCCTTGCTGCAGATGGCAAAAAGGTTAATGCAAATTGCTCAAGCAGAAGGTCTTCAGGTTAACGAGGTATTGTTTGTAATGTGCTTGCTATCTTGTTTATTCTTCATGATTTCTATATTTTTTTCTTGCAAATTTATTATGGATTAATTTACATTTGGGGTTCTAATTTATGGAGGTCTTGTCAGGCCTTGATGGATACCTTGGTGTCATATAGTTCAGCTACATGGGATATCGTAGTAGAAGTATTTGATGATGAGTGAAGTGTCAAAACAAGATTATTTTTACATGGGGTCATTTCAGTCCTAGAGTCTATGAATGCGTCAATTTAGTCCTCAAATTCTTTTAATATGGGCTGAAATAGTCCATAGAGAGAACTATTTTAGCCCCAATTAAAAGAATCTGAGGACTAAATTGACACTTTTATAGACTTTGGGACTAAAATGACTCCTCAAAAAGTGTCACGGGATCATTTTAACACTTTTCTTATTTGATTTTTAATGGCATTGGTGAAAGTTCTAAAAGGAAAGGGGCTTCTATTTAAGTATAATGGAGAGTCACTATGTTCGGTCTTTCAACTTTTATAAGATACCTAGGTCTGATAATGTGTTTTTTCTAGAAGCGATTTGTTGATGTGTAATTTTCTTGGATTTATTGTAGATAGGATTGCTGACATATATAAGATGTAAGGTTGGATATGTAAAATGGAGAGAAATTCCCAGTGTTTTTGGTTGAGAGAATGACATTGAAACTAAATTGAAAATATTAGTTAACTTGAATAACTAATGTTAATGTTTTTTAAGTTTGGGATCATATAAGTAGGAACGCATAAGAAGCGACAAGGATATCATCATGGAGGCGTGGTACTATGAAGAATGATGAAGAAATTAATGTCAGAGAAAGTATGGAGTAAATTTGCTGAGAAAAAAATAGAAAAAATGGTTGGAAATGTTCAATAGATAGAAAAAAAGTGCTATTAGGAATAATCATCATTGTTAATATGCTTATCCCAACTATGTGGAATCTACTTCATGAATCATTGTTTTTCATTTATTCCTGCTGAGTTTGCAGTTTTAAACCTAATTTTTTCTCAGATCTAATGGTGCATTTATACCCTTAGTTTCACAGGTCTAAACCACCAAAGTCTACATTTAATTACCTTATCTGAAACGGATGTCATTCCAACCATTCTTCTAATAGAATTATGCCTTAATATTTGCCTCCCCCAAATCCATTCTTAATATTCTTATTTTGATTATGCTCAACTTTACCAATGCCTTTTTAACCACTGATATTTTGTTCTGTATAATACTTGTATTATTATTACAACAGAAATACGAAGCTAAAAATATGTGAAATGGTCTGTAAACAAGAGGGCAAGGCCCTACTAATCCGGTCTAGTTAAAGAAGGTTATTTATGATAGATTAGAAGTTTAACAAATATGTAGTGTGATTCCTAAAGCAAACCCGAGATAGAGATTATTGCTTCTACTACCTGCAATAAAACTATTCTCGTATAGTATTTATTTGTAATTTTTAATGCTTTTATTTTCTTATGCAGACCCTTTTTTTAAGCATTTCTTGGATAATCACAACTTTAAATTATTTATCAACACTTTCTTCTCACGCAAATTATTCTCTTCTTCATTATTAACAAATGCAGGCCCACTTTTTCTGGCTTTTTGTTTTGGGTGGGGTGGGGTGGGGTGGGGTGCGGTTTAGGTGTTAGATATGCAAGTACATAGGAATTAAGTGGCATGCATGTAAATCTTCTGTTTTTTTTTTTCCCTTTTATTTCTTGCAGTCAGTTTATGTGTGCAGCTTATTGATATCTTATTAGATTGCTCTCGAAGAACTTGCTGAAAGAGTTAACGGAGATATGCGGATGGCATTGAATCAGTTACAATATATGAGTCTCTCTCTATCCGTTATCAAATATGATGATGTTAGGGAACGGCTTCTTAGCAGTGCAAAAGATGAAGACATTTCACCCTTTACAGCTGTTGACAAGTACTGTTCATCTACTCCATGCTTTTGTCATAATTAGAGTTTGTCTTAAATAACATAGAATTGATATTGTCCGGTTCTTATCATCCTTATTATTCTATTTTTATTGCTATAAAATTTACATTGTAATTTGAGTATCTAATTTTTGGAAACGAAATTGGACCATTAATAGGAGCCTTGTGCATTATGTGCACCATATTTGTTCTTTTTATGGAAATGAATCTCACAAAGTTCTATTTTATTGATGTTCATTTTGTTTGAGATGAATCTTCATTTATTGCTTTCACTTTTATTTTCATTTGGGACGAAGGAGAATTCATCGCATTGTCTTCCTTCATTATGGAAAGTGGCATTTCAGGATGAATTTTCTCTAATGCTTTTGTTTTCTCGTATGAAATCACTTTTATCGGGCCTTGGACAGGCAATTGCCTAGAAAAATAGATGTCGCTGAAATTTTTGGGTGAGAGTTGAGTGAAAAATGGAAGTATTGTTTTGGATAAGGACAAGGCTTCTCACATTTATCTTTTGACTTGATGCTTAAAAAAGTGATGTGTTTTTTGTTTCTGCTATGGATGGATAAGTTAGCTTATTAGAATGCATGTTTTTTAAAATTAGACTGGTTCAATCTGTTTTTCTGTGAACCGATAATCATTTCCAATTCATACGAAAATTTGTTTTCCGCTTTGAATAGTCTGGAACTGCTACGACCTATTGGTTGTATCGGCAAACCTGTAGCTGTTTGAAAGAATCAGTCGGTTCTTTCAAGTTTCGTAAAATATGCTTGGTTTAATTTTTGAGCTTTTGATTAACTTTAATCAATGATCTAATTGGTTGTAGATAAGTTTATTAAGCATAAAATATAATATTTTAATTTTAATTTTGTTTAATTCTCACGCATATAGAAATCAAATCAACATTCAAGTTAAGACCAATAGGCCTACCAACTGAGTGAGCTATAAGCTCATTTTTCTTTACCATTTTAAAGTTTAAAGTGTTAGGTCTCCTTTATGATGTGGGAGTAGATGAGCTATATGAATGACTATAGGAATGAAGAATTGGGCTGAGCCATAAAATTGGGCTGGGCTAGGCTATGGAAATTGGGCTGAGCTGTGAGAGTTCAGCTGCAATAATTGATAAAATATATTATCAACTTATTTATATTTATATTATTATAATTGTTTTTAATTTTAAATAAATTTAATTTTCATATTATATTATTATTGTACTATTTTAAGTCATATTTAAATAATTTAATCTAAATATTTATTATATTAACCTGTTCGACAACGTGTTCAACCTTTGAACGATCAACCTCTGAACCTTGAACAAGTTTTTCTTCCAGTTCGATGTCCAGTCTGTTTTTAAAAACCTTGTTTTTAAATGATTACTGTGTATTTCTTACAGTCCATTTTAGATTTCAGAGTTTTTTCTTTAGCGGCAATGACCCTGACTAAAATATTTACTTAAATTATTAATTCACATTTCATTGTCTCGTTGGAGACATCTCATATTCTTGTTGCATGCATTTTTCAGACTTCAGAGCTCTTCTTTGGCCAGAAGCGGCATGCTTGATATTCTTTTTCTACTAGCTTTTGTTCTCTTTGAAATTTTGATGGAATTTTCAGGCTGTTTGACTTCAAAGGAGGAAAATTACGAATGGATGAGAGGATTGATTTGAGCATGAGCGACCCTGACTTGGTGCCTCTTATTGTTCAAGTGAGTTTTTTCAAGCTTTGTCCAAAAATAATTCATTTCACACGTCATACCCACAAACACCCATTTGGCTTGTGAAATTCTGTTTTAAGTTTGGGGCATTTGCATGCATGTCACCCAATTCTATTTTATTCACATATCTAACACCTAAACTTTACATTTTACATTTATACCACTCAAAATTTTCACACTACATAAAAAAGTGAAATGCATATATGCATGATGCATAGGTAAGGTTGCATATGTGTAAAAATTGAAGTTTAGGTGCTAGATATGCAAATACATAAGTATTAAGTGGTATGCATGTAAAGCTTCCTTTAATTTTTGGTTATGTTTTCCCTTCGTCCTTTAAAACTTTGACATTCCATTTATTTCTTTAAATTCTAGGAAAACTATATAAATTATCGACCATCATTGTCTGGAAAGGATGAGAATGGAGTCAAAAGAATGAACCTAATTGCTCAGGCTGCTGAGTCAATAGGGGATGGCGACATTGTTAATGTACAAATTAGACGATATCGGCAATGGCAGCTTTCCCAAGCTGGCTCATTTGCATCTACTATAATCCCGTGTGTCAAGCAATTTTTCTTGCAAATTCTCAATTTTAAATGATATTAATTTATTGAAAAGATATTAATTATAAATGGTTTTTGTGCTTCAGGGCTGCTTTAATGCATGGAAATCGGGAAACATTAGAACCTGTAAGTTTAATTTGGTTCAGTTAATCTTCAATTAATATTTGTGATTTATTTGACGATATTTTCTTGGTCGAACTGTATGCATATGATTGACACAGTAGAGATTTTCTTCTTCTAGACAGCCATATTATAATTTTGTTTTTTTACTTTTGGGCCACTGCTAAAAATTCATCATTAATCAACATCTACCTATTCTTTAATAAACTTTTGTGATTTTGTTATTATTTTATGAAAGTTTTGCTGATGATGTTTCTTCAGTATGCCACATAATTTCAGTTTTATTAATGGCCCGTCCTTGTTAAAAAACCATTTATTGTTATCCTTCTAATCTCCTGTATCCTGCTTTTTTAGCGTGTTGCTGCGTTGTAGTGCATCCTATGTAACTTTATCTCACTCATGTGCCTTTTTATTTAACATTTCAACTTACATATATCTTATTTATTTTCACGGTAGAACAACAACTCTATTTTTTTTTAATCCTTAGATTTTCTTGTGTTTTTCTCAATCATATTAAATTTTATGTTTTTAATCTGCCGAATAAGTAATTTTAATGTGAAGTACGTCTTTTACTTCCATCTTGCATGAATGCATTGTGTTATAGCATCTATCAGTGATTTGGAATGAGACCTAGACACTAGGAGGTTTATTCTGTTTTTGAGTCGGGTTAGATGAACCCAACCTATGTTGCATACATGCTAATTTTGACTAGGCATAAGGCTTTTGTCAACTTTGGTTCGATCTTATTAATAATTGTGAATGCGAGCAAATATTAATCTAATAATTTTTCTTTTGACCTTAATCATCTCAATTAAGAATTTTGACAATGCATAGAAACACAAGCAAATGTTACCATTCTATTTCTGCTGAAGTCAACTTAGCCATTCAGCTTGTGGTAAACCTTTGATTGGTTGCTACTATTATTCATACTGATCCCTGGTCTGATTTTTATTTATTTTGGTTATCTTTATGGTTAGAAGACTGGAATGCATTTTATGCAGCAGCTGAAATGTATTATCTCACAATGTTTCTTGATTCTAATCATCAAATTTTTAGTTATGATTTAATTTGCTTTGAGTTTGTCGTTCACTGGGATCAGGGTATTATTTGTCTGATTCTGAATTAAAATATGTTGCCGTAGTCTTATCTTGTGTTATTCAGGGGCTGAATTGTTTTAATCCTACTTTGATTCTTTGTTAAATAAACCATTTAAACAATTTAATTACTGCTGCACATAATACATGAAAAAACTTTTACATGATTGATTTGACATATGAGGAGATGAAAAAAATGTGTTCAATTATCTCATTGAACTGTATTGTACTACCCATTATATATTGCCTTGTGAGAGAAGTGCCAAAACGATCACCTGGTTATTTGCAGGTTACCACTTTAGTTTTAGACTTTGAAGAAGTGCCAAAAGGATCCCCCAACTCTTTTAATAAGTGTTAAAACAATCTTACAGTTAAAACTAATAGAAAATAATATTTAGGGTGAATTGAGGTATTTTTTCGAATTTGTTTGTTTTTTTAATTTTTCCGGAAATCTAATTCATTACAAATCTTATTTTAATTTCAATGTAATGAAATTTATGAAATTTAATTTTTTTGTCATGATATGTTAAATTTTAAATTTAAATATTGATTTTATTTTTTTTGGAAAGACTAAAATATACTTTATAGTATGTTACATGATATGTATAATTATGATTACTTGATTTTATAATTTTAATTGCTATTTTTTTTTTTGAAAAAAAATCTTGCATGTGAATTTCCACAATTAGTATGCAATAATGAGCATCATGAATAATAGTTTGTCTTTCTATAAAAAAAAATTTAGTCAGTTAAGTTTATTGAATTAAGTAATCCTGATTATACATATTTTATAACAAATAAAATATACATTTTAGTCTTTTTAAAAAGATTTTAAAATTAATTTATAAATTTAAAATCTTAACAACTCATCACAAAAAATAAGTGTTCATCAATTTCATTACAATGGAGTTAAAGTAAGGTTAATAATGAATTAGATTTACTGAAAAATAAAAAAATGCCCCCTTTTTAACACCATAAGTATTTTTGTTAGTTTTTGCTGTGACACTGTTTTAAACTTTTTCAAAGTCTGGGACTAAAATGTCTCTTACAATTTGGAATTGACCAACATAATTTCATTGATAGGAAGAGGAGTATTTAAATCCAACTACAATAGACATAATAATGAAAAATAATAAAATCAAAATAAAATAATGAGGAAAGAAAATAAAATAGAATAAAACACAAAAGGAAAAACTATAATGAGGGAATAAAATCAAATAATAAGTAATAATGACATAGGGATAGTCGTTATAATCTAATACTCCCCTCAAGTTGAAACATAGATGTCAGTCAACTTGGACTTGAAGTAATTGAACAAAAGACGAAACAAATTCTTGGTAAGGATGTTTGCTAGCTGACCATTGGATTACACATATGGAATGCAAATCTTTCTTTACTCGATCCTTTTTCTTAATGAAGTGTATGTTGACCTCCACATACTGAACTAGGTTGTGAGCAATGTTGATTGGGGTCTTATTATCATAGAATTGCTGTAGCGGGACAGAGATTGACATACAAAGTTCACGGAGCATGATGCGTAGTCAGAGTGCTTCACAAATTCTTAAGTACATGGATCAAAATTCTTCTTCAGCATTGCTTCAGGCAACAACAAACAGTTTTTTTCTTTTTCACGTGATGAGATTGCCCTATACAATTAAACAATACTTTGAGGTGGAATGTCAATCATGAATTAATCCGACCCAATCAACATCTGTATAAGCAAAGACCGAGATGGTGACGAGGAAAGAACAAACCTTAGTCTGGTGTACCTTTTAAGTAGCTGAGAATTCGATGGACAACTTGGAGGTGGTACTCGTAGGGGTCATGTATGAATTAACTTTCTATTACATCTCCATGGCATATGTCAGGACAAGTATGAGCCAGATAGATGAGTTTTCCCATAAGATGTTGGTAATGAGTTTTGTTGACAGTTACACCATTGATAATTTCAGATAATTTGTTATTAGGATCCATGATAATAGCAGCAGATTTGCACAGAAGAATGTTGTTCTCTTTCAGGAGATCAATCACATATTTGCGCTGAGACAGGCAAGTTCTCTGAGAGGATCGAGCCATTTTCATGCCTAAGAAGTACAGGAGATGCCCCAAATCCTTCGTCTGTAATGATGAAGCAAGGATGTTTTTGAAGGACTCCAATTTTGGGAGATCATTGCATGCAAAAAAGATATCGTCAACATCGACAATGAGGATAGCCACCTGGCTTTTGGAGGAGTGCCGAAAAATGAGGGTGTGGTTTGATTGAGCCCGAGTGAAATCATGGCTCACGGCCACCTTTGGGAACTTGTCGAACTAGGCCCTTGGGGACTATTGTAGTCCATAAAAACAGACTTCAGAGGCCTGCTCACTTGTCCTCTGGAGGCATTAGATTCAAACCGGGAGAAAGAGACATGTACACTTCTTCTGTTACCTCACCATTCAAGAATGCATTCTCCATATTTATTGCATGTGACAACAGAACCCGAATAGTGTTTAATTTAGTTACTGGAGCAAATGTCTCCTCATAATCAACTATGTAGGTCCGTGAGTACCCTTTTGCGGCCAATCTTGCCTTATTGTATTCACAGGATCTGTCAAAGTTGAACTTGGTGCTAAAATTCCATCGACATTCTACAACTTTTTTTACCCCGAGGAAGGTCCACGACATCCTACTTATGGTTCCACTAAATGACATTCATCTCCTTCATTATTGTCGTTCTCCAGGCTGGATCAACAAGAGCAACCCCAATCGTAGCAGGGATCTAATGGTATGCCAGGGCAATAGCAAATGCTCTGTAGATCGGTGATAAATTATGGAAAAACATATTTTGCCATAGAATAAAAGGAGCATGTCTGATTGCGTACCTACTCAGAGAACTCTCCTTATTTGGAGGAGGGGTTGTGCTAAGGATGTCTCTTGGAGTGGAGTCAAGATCCTGTAAGGAGATGGGGGCTCCCAAGTTAGAGCATTGGGACGGGTGAGTCGTCTGTAAAGACGAAAATTGGGAGGAGGAGATGGTGCACTCAACATGACAGAGGACCTAATGGTAGGAACAATGGGGGGCCACCCATAAGAGTATGATAAGGGATAGTATCGGGGAACTCAAGCTCCCCCTCACTAGAGGCCGAGCTAGAAAAATAGGGAATATTTTCAAAGGATAGATCAATAGTTACATAGATTTCGTTTGTGGTCAGATCAATGCATCGATATATCTTTTGAGTTGCGAAGTATAAAAAAAAGATACAATTTTTGGATCTAAGATCAAGTTTAATCCGAGTAGGGGCAGTGTTTCGATCAAAAATAGTGTCAAAAAATTTTGGGATCTCAAGTGGAGAAGACTCGATTCGCAGTGAAGCATGGTATCAGGACAATTAATGGGGTTTGAAACTTATGAATATTAGAGGGGACTATTTATGAGATAAGTGACAGTTAGAATGACATTATTCTAAAAACGTTTTGGGACATTGGAATGAATGTAATGGAGCAAGCAACATCTAGGAGGTGATTGGTTTTGCTTTCAGCCACCCCATTTTGTTGAGTGTCCATGCAAGATATGGTGGATGAAGTCTTTAGTTACCAAGAAATCACTCAAATATGAGCTAAAAAACTCACAATCATTGTCTATCCGAATGACCTGAATATGAGTTTTGAATTGAGTTAAGACAAAGGTGTAGAAGTTTTAGAATGTCACAACGACTTTCGATTTGTCTTTTAAAATGTAAACTTATGTCATTCGAGTGTGGTAATCAATTAAGGTCAAGAACCACCGTTTATTGGTATAACTGGGAGTGTGAGAAGATTCTTATATGTTAACATGATTGAGGGAGAAAGGAGCGAAATGTGGGTAGGTGTGAGATGAACCCGGTGATATTTGGCTAACTGACTGTTGACCTCATTTTTAGTGAGGTCTTAGCCTCCTAATCTTAGAACCTAGGATCTAGCCTTAGGAGTTCCTGGTTGACCATCCTAGCGGACTAGTAATGGAGCCCACCTCCCATAGAACTTCAAACCGCTTCTTTACTCATTTTTGTGAAAACTCGCACGAATGGTCCCAAGCACTCAACTTCTAGTTGCAAGGGCTAAGGACCAACATGCAGAGGGTCTGAAAATGAGTTCCTATAGGATCAAATGACCTTAGGTGAACAATTTGTGACTCGAATACTCGCGAACGCTGCACTTCAACGCACTTGTTGCATCACACACAATTTTGGCTTAAATTGACTCGCCCGCCGGCAAACTCGTCCGGACGACCCCAGATGACGAAACGGACTGTGCCGATGCGTCCGGAACGTCGATTTTAGCCAGAAAAGACACCCATATTGCGGTGGTTCCACATTTGCGCGAACCGCACGGAAATCGATGCATTTTTTAGGTGCGTAGGTCAGGCTCAATCCAGGTCCGACTCGGGCCCGATTTGGGCTAGACACCTGCTCACGGATTTTTTGAATTTCAAATTTCAAATTCAGGCGGACTATTTAAAACTCATATTAATAGAAAATATATGAATGTTATTATTTTCTAATTAAATCCTTTGCAGGAAAGGAAACCATTAATTTCCCCGCTCCATGCACCTGTAACGACATTAGAGAGGCGCGGGATACAAATCCCGCTGGATTTTATTTTTCGGCCGACTCCTCCTGCTTATCTCCCTCGTTCGGCCTGCCTCGCCTCTCCCTCGATCGAAGCTCCGCTAGCTCGAGACGCCTCCTGTTTATCTCCCTCGCGTTCGAAACTCCCGCTGCTCATCTTCTCTCGCTCGAAATTCCCTGCTGCTCCATCTCCCTCGTTCAGCCTGCCTCGCCTCTCCCTTTCCCATTCGCCTGTTCTCGCGCTCGAGACTCCCGCTGCTCATCTCCCTCGCTCGACTCCCCTCAACAATCGAAGCACGTCTGCTTCGCCCGAGTCCCTGCTCGATCCCGCTCACGTTCTCTGCTGAATCCCGAACTCCTCTCCTCCGCTCGCTCTCATTCGACNCAAAACTGTGAAACATAAACTACAATTTTCAAACACTTAAACCCTGGAGCCATCGCGACGACAGGAGCTTGAAACCAACTTTGTGGGCAGCAGGACGAGGAGCTTAGAGCGAGCAGCAAGATCTTCTTCAACATTATCTCTTCCTAGTATAACAACCTATAGGACTTCGAGGTAGCTCGCCTAGAGCGACGTAAATCCTCAACCTCTTTTAGGCCCCTGCATAACTATGTTGTGCAGCATAAGTCCTAACTCGTTTTAGGTTCCGAGATTGTTGTGTGGTACGACGTAAACCCTCCTTTCTCTGTAGGTTATTTGCATAATCTGGTATTATGCAAATGTAAGTCCCAAATAATAAAAATTGGCAGGATTGAACATTCAAATAACATTATCTCTAAAAATGTAGCCACACCGTAGGATAGTTTGGGAAGTCACTGAGGATTCTCCTCTGGATCTGTGGCATTCCCTATCTTTTACTTCCTTTGGACTCCTGAAAGAACTGTTCCTACTTGAGCCACTCCCACTTGATTTTCCTCATCCTACTTTGAAAACTTGAACCTTGAAATCTTGAAGACTAGAACCATTGATCATTATCGAGAGTTTTCTCAAGTGACCCCAGTCATTTGAGATGTAATTAACTATAGGGGCTTGCCTCTATAGGGAACTTGGAACCCAGGTAAAATAAACTCTATTTAATCCTTGTATTAGATAAGGGAACTTGTCGGTCATATATAAAAATATTCGCAGACCAAACGAGTGTCACAAATCTCTTAGTTTGCAGGATTGGGTCTATCGCCGAGGTCTACACTTATCTTTCGGGAGGGTGTAGTATTCGCGGTATCAGACACGGTTATGCAAACTATTGGACGAATGAGATCCATTTGGTCTCATTTTTCAAAAACTAAAACACACTACTTTCAAAATTCAAACTATATATCTATTATATTAAATTAAATTTCAAAAAATTATTTTCAAATATCATATTTTCATAATCTATCCAAAAAGTTGACCGACACTGACATGTCTCACAATTGAAATTAGAGATATTTTTATTAGAAAACATCAGAGGATATAAATTTTTTAATTATTAAAAACTAGGATGACCTAAACAAACACAATCAATATCACTTGTCAATTTACTGATTGATCATAAGTTAAATTGCAATCATGGAATATGCAAAACAGATTTTAGAGGTAGATCGTTCGTTAGTTCAATCAACCCTTTACTAGCAATAGAGCTACAAGGTCCATCGACAATTTTGACGGTATTTTTTTCCAGAGCACAGTAGTAAGTCAAAAAAGCTTGTGAGTAACCAATCTTATGATTCATGACACCTGAATCAATAATCTATAAACTAGAGGAATAAACTGTGTATGTCATAGGAAGAGTATCTTGTCGGACATGGGAGGTTGATGGACTCACAGAGACTTGATTGGCTTCAAGTAACTTGATCAGTTGTTTCATCTGATTTTTTAGGGATTCAGAGGATTCTCGGATGTTTTAGGTAGGATTTGATTGAGTCGTATCTGGTTCAGCCGTCGTCGTGAGTCCCTTGCCTTTAGAGGATTTGGCCGAGGGTTTGTAAACTGGCTTTCCGTGAAGTTTCCAACATTTGTCTCGAGTGTGGTTGGGTTTGTGATAGTAATCACAAGTGGGGTGACTAGTTTGAAGTGCCATGGATGAGGAATGAGCACTATTTGAGATCAAGACAGACGATTCAGCTGAAGGAGTAGAAGCTGCAAGCATGACAAGTGTCTTGCATTCTTTTCGACGAATCTCGATGAATGCAGCGCGAGCAGAAGGAAGATGATCCCGACCAAAAATACGACACCTCGAATTTCATCAAGGCCTTTGTTAAGGAAGGCTAGCAAGGAATTGAAACATGCAATCCTTTTCTACGATCTTCTCGAAGAGGCATAAGTCGACCGGAGAATTCCAAGTGTAGTCGTAGTATAAGTCGCATTCCATCCATAATGCAACAAGGTCATTATAGTATTGGGTCACGGTCTTTTATCCTTGTTTTGCCTTCCAGATCTTTTTAGATACCTCATAAGTTTGTCGGAATTTCCTACATTCGAGTGGGTATCACGACAACTATCCATGGAGCACTAGCTAAAGGAAGGAACATGTACGAACAACCAATTGATATTTCCATAGAGTTGATCAGTCAGGACATGACTATCAAGTTTTCCACTTCCTAAGCTCCTTATGTGGGAGGCTCACGAATCATGCCTATGAGGTGACCAAACTTCCCACATCCTTTGACGAACAAAGAGACCGTTTGGGACCATTGGAGGAAGTTGTTGTCGTTTAATTTATGAGTTGTGATTAAGAAACTCATGTTGCCTTCCGGTCCTTTGATCTGCATATGAACAGGGTTTGGAGTTGATCCTCCGGTGGCATCAAACACACTTTCTGAGGGTGATTCATTGAAAGAATCAACCATAATTATGACTAAGCTGAATGATATGCTGTTGCAAGCCATTGATGAATTTGGTAGAATTACAAGAATCAGATAGATTAGCAAGAATAGCAGGTAGCAGGAACTCTTCTTGCAGATCAGCGGCAGAGAGTTGCAGGTAGCAGGGACCTTTCCACGGGAAGGCTAATACCACTGGAAGTAAATCAGCGGCAGAAGTAA
Organism: Phalaenopsis aphrodite; assembly: GCA_003013225.1. NCBI lineage: Eukaryota > Viridiplantae > Streptophyta > Magnoliopsida > Asparagales > Orchidaceae > Phalaenopsis > Phalaenopsis aphrodite. The sequence continues at coordinate 500,469 of NEWO01000023.1, read as the reverse complement.
TGGAGCCAAGGATACCACGGGAAGGCTGATACCACAGCGGCAGAAGCAAAACAACCACGGGAAGGCTGGCTGATGACTTCAGCGGCCGAAGCAACTCGAAGGATGAGCAGGTGGAGGCTGGCCTCCCTGCAGGTTAAGCTGTTAGGAAAAGGAGGCGACTAACCCTAAATCTTGGGTTGGCTCTGATACCATATTAAGATTTGGAATAAACTAGCATATTTTCATTAATAGGAAGGGTGTTTAAATACAATTACAATAGGCATAATAATGAAAAGTAATAAAAACAAAGTAAAATAATTAGGAAAGAAAATAAAACATAGCAAAGCACAAAAGAAAAAACGTAAACAAGGAATAAAATCAAATAATAAGTAATGATTGCGTAGGAATAGTCGTTGTAATCTAATAATGCCCCTCTACAAATATTCAGGGGCCATTTTGACACCTTTCTAACCACCTCGCAGCAGCTATTTGGTATTATGTGACATGGAGTGATTCCTAGTAAATAAATAAACGGTACAAGTTGTTATATTGACTGGGCATCATAGTTTTCGTGATGAAGTTTGATTATTTTAATAACTGAATGACGTTCTGTTTATGTTTTTGTTTTTATCAATAAAAAACTATAAGATTAGGCAATATGCATTGTTTTATGAGCATATTTAAAGATTTAGGCTGATTTTTTTTTCTGTTTCATCTTGCAGGGAGAGCGAAATTTCAATAGGTTTGGTGGATGGCTAGGAAAGAATTCAACAATGGGAAAGAATTTAAGGCTTCTGGAGGATGTCCACATTCACATCCTTGCTTCTCAGGCATCTAATTTAGACAGGTGCCATGTTCTTTAAGTGAATTTTCTGAGCAATTCTAGCTGAGTATTATGTATGATGTTCTTTGAGTTCATTGCATTTTTTTATCCACCACACAAGATAGAGACAAATTTTTTTGTGCTTTAGATTCGAGATATTTACTGTTTTGTAACTTGATTTCCTAATATTACTACGGTAATTTTGATTTGTGCTGCAAGTTTCTAAAGAAAATCTATATTTGTGTCCTTGTATTTGTTTCCATTCCACAACTTCATGACAACGAAGAACACACTCGCGGATTTTGTTGTTCATCATCTATATGGGTCGTGAAATTTTTATTAGGGCATTTACTTACATACTACCCAATTTTTATGTTTTTACATATCTAACAACTAGAATTTGATTTTTACATTTATGCCACCTAAATCTTTTATATCGCCACCATTTTAACTTTTAAAAAGTGCAATACACCTTTTCATGGATAGGCAAGGTGGCCTATTGGTACAAATTGATGTTTAGGTATTAGACAAGTAAATACATAAGAATTGAGTGGTATGCATGTAAATCTTCCATTTTTATTTTGTAAAGCAGAGCACAACCCTCAGCAGAGCATTACTAAATGAAACATTAGTTATGCCCATGCCCATCTTCTTTCCAAAGTATCAGCTGTAGTCATGGTTTACAAAGATTTGTTTTGGCCAACCTGAATGATCTAGAACTGTTTTGAAGCTTTAATCATTAAATTCCCTTAGATTTAAATGTAATTTGTAAATTTTTACACTGATGATCGGATGTGAAGAAAATTTTAACGAAATCAATCTTGTTTTCATGATATTAATCATATATGCTCAGTTTGTCATGTTGGAAGGAGTTCGATAAAAAATTTCATGTTTATTTTTGTAAAAACCATCACAACCAGCATCATCTCAATGTGCATAGCTTAATTACTTTTTTTTTATTAATCGGCTCATTTTCTTTGTTATTTCCTTATCTGATGACAAGTTAGTGATGGCGGCTAAGAAAGGATGAATTAGCCAAAAGAAAGGTTGCATTTTATTTCTTAGCTTTAACTTGTTTATTTGGTTGATATGATTTCAATCTTAATTTTATTTTAGGTTAATTTCTGTAGAAGTTTATTTGAAGTTGTGATTGGCTAATTGGAGTTTGTGATTTGAATTGTTTGTAGCCTATAATGGCTGATGGGTCGTTTGGAACCAATGGTTTGGGATGAGGTGGCGGCTATGATGCACCAACATTGACGTGGGACATGAACATCATACAATAGAGACATTGGGCACATTTGTTATTATAAATTTTGGGCATGACATGCATTGGATATAACATTATAATAGTTTCTCTTAAAACCTAAAATTATTGCGTGGTAGTTGCACAAATTAAATAAATATAAAATCAACTTTTATAATGTTAATATTGTCTGATTTGTTAAAAAAAAGTTCAAAAAAAATTTAAATTCATTCAATTGCTAAAACTCAGTTTAAAAAATGACATAAACAATAAAAAAAAATCTTAGGAAACTAGAGTAGGATGAGAAAAATAAATTTAGTGTTAAATAGCTATTAAGTTATTTGATTTATATGTTTTAAAATAAAAGACAATAGGTTTTTAAGTTATTTATATATTTTTAAGATTAAACATTATTTTTCAGGATATAATGTCGGCTTATCCATTAATATTTGTTTCTTTTAATGAGGCATGTTGACACGTCCAACACGTGTCGAGTTTGGGACAGCCGTGTGCTGGGTGAGTTGGTGTGTTTGACATTCACTTTATTTTTATGCAAAGGCGGTGGTCATTAGCATTATTCAATAAATAGAATAATTAAATTAAAAGAAGATAAAAGCTTTATGGCCGTACCGTGTTGCGATATTTGTGCTTCCAAGAACTGTATGAGCCTTGGAATTATCCGTTTATTTTAAATTTAGGTGGTAGTGTGTGCGAGTGTCCATGTGGGTGCAGGTCTTGTTTTTGTGAGTTTGAGGTCACTGCTTTCTTGGCGCGAGCAATTCAGTTAGTTTGGTTGGTTGAATCTTATGAAAATTTAAAATTTGGATTGTAGCTATTTTGGTTGATTATGTAATTTAAATGAAGCTGGGAATTTTTTGGAATCTTGTTAAACTTACATTGAGATTGATCTTGTGTTGACATTATATACTAGCTTAGACTTCCAGGATTTTATAAGTAATTGGTTTGAGGCATATAATTCACAATCTTTGGCTCGAACTATCTGATTATGAGGGAAATCCGTCTTCTTGTACTATTGTGAGCCCTAATTTTTTTTTCTTACCTTTTGTAATCTCCTTTCTTATTCAACTTCATCTATATAATAAATTATTTGCTTGTTTATTGCTTTTGATTTTAATCAAATAATAACATTGAAAATTTGATTTTTGACAATTAATCTGATTTATTTGCTGTTTTTTATATTTTCAATTTCTTGTTGAAATTTTAATGTTTTCTTGATCATTTCATTATGAATCGGTCTAAATTCTAGCACTCGTCTATTTGAATTTAAGGAATGCATGTAATTTTTTTTTTTTAGTGATTTGTGAATCCTCAATTTTTTTCTGAAAGCATATTGCATATTATATTAGTTGCATTAGAAAACCTAATCATGCGTGATATATCCTACAACCGTGTTATGCTGGAGTACTCGATTTTTTTTTATTTATTTTTTATTTTTTTATTTTTTTATGGGGGGATAGAGTTACCTAGAAATGTCAATTGTTGACATCGTTTAAGTTTTTGAGCTAAAATCATGGTATGAATGTGCTGCTGAAGATAATGCACAGCGATTTGTTAGAAAAAGGAGGTAATATTTTGGAAGTTGAATGTGAAAAATTCACTAGAATGGCTGCACGGACGAATTGTGATTTAGGATGAAAGTGTTTGGATTGCGAAAATTTGGCTGAATTGATGGCGCATAAGGATGAAGAAAATGGATAATTTATGCCATATAATGTTTTAGTTCTCTAAAGTTTGAGTTAATCATAAAATATATTCCTCTTGATTGATTTAAATGATCAATTGTTTTTGAAATTTACTATGGTATATCAGTATATGCAAGATTTCAGTTTTAAAAAACTTGATTCTTGCCTCATAAGATGATGGGCTGATACGAGGACAATGTCAGGAAAGGAGGAAGAGACTCTTTAGTTCATGCAATCATAACAAACTAAAAACCACAGCGAAAGTAAAAATGTTGGGAAATGGCAACATATTATAAAGAATGAATGGTTAATAAGTGAAAAAAAAGAACATATGATTGATTGTGGAACTACATTTGAAAATTTCTTTTTGATTATAACTTTCTTATATATTCGCTCTATATACATATTTTATCAGATTATTTTGGCTGCTTTCTTGCTGGAATTAATGATAAGCATAATTTTCAGGCAAACTCTACGGATTGACTACTTGCCTCTTCTTTTAAAACAACTGACAGATCCACTTCGAGTAATGGCAAAGGTCTGAGCATCTGTTCTCGTCTCTTTTTGTTTTGTTCAAACAATTTTTTTAAAACTGCAACTTAAAATATTGTTATCAGGATGCAGCTGTGCAAAATGTAGTTGAATTCATGAATACATATTCATTAAGCCAGGAGGATTTGGAGACGATCATGGAGCTATCCAAGTTCAAGGTGTGTGTATTATTCCCTATTCATAATTATAAAAGTTTGAGCACTAGTAAGGTTCTTGTGATTCTAAGGAAAATATATCAGTTGGTAATAATTCTTTGTGAATAAACGATAGCGTTGCTGTCAAAACGTTGCCTCTTTTGGTGAATCAAACTTCTGTAGATGTATTTCTGATTTATATTTGAATGATGGTGAAAGTTCTGGCCAAACTACCCAGCTGATTCATTTGCGTGAAAGCACTCCTTATGCAGTGCATATGCAGTTGTATTTTAGTTCTATGTTTATTATGAGTTGACATTTGCTACATTTATTATAGGGTCATCCAAATCCCATGGATGGTATTCTTCCAGCAGTCAAAGCTGCCTTGACTAAAGCATATAAACAAGCAAGCACCACTCGAATTGTGAGAACGGCGGACTTGATCAACCTTCCAGGTATTAAGAAGGCTCCAAAGAAGCGTGTTGCTGCAATTTTGGAACCTGTGGAGAATAGCTTGGCCGAAGAAAATGATAATACATTGTTGGAAAATGAGGATGGTTCTGATGCTGAAGAAGCTGGTGAGTAATTTATACATATACCATGTTTTAACTCATATCATTTGAACTACTCATTGATTGCTTTTGAATACTCTTGTTTAATGTAAGAACATTTTCTATGCGTAAGACTAATTATCTTCTGACGCTATCCTTACGACATTTTCCAAAATATGCTACTGTGGAGGTTTCTCTATTAATTGCTGCTGTTTATTAATAATTTGTTTTGTATGTCTTCATTTTATTGCAATTTGGATTTTGGCTGATTAACGCAAACTTTTTATTTTTTCTTATAACTTCAAGATGATTCGATCAGCCAAAATGGTGAGGCAACGCCACAACTAGATCTGAAAACAGATAATCGCAAAGGTCTGTTTCTTGCCATCCTATTTCCCATCTTACCTTGAAATACTCATATAATCTAATTTATGTGATTTGATTCAAACTTGTAATCAGGAATTCAAGTTCAGCTTGATCTGAAAAATGAGGATGGCATGTCAAACAGTAGGAGCGCGTCTGCATCCAAAGCAAGAGGTTCTGCATCTTCAGACAAGGGTGGTGGTCGAGGTGGCTCGGCTGGTGGCAAGAGGAAGAGATGATATAATACTCCGCATGAACAACTGATTTCGGGTACATCTCTTCGTGACTGTCATTTGGCTTCCACAAATTTTGTTTTGTTCTGAATTTTGTGTTTCAACTCAAGTAGTCTGGTTTACTTTCATGTTATTCTATGCAGTTTTTTCATACTTAATGGTGCTTCTTTTCCATGTTTAAAAAAGAAAAAGGTAGTTTCGTAACATTCTGAGCTGGTGGTGTTGGCTTTCTACAAAATTGTTTGAGAAATTTACATACGCACCAAACAATTCTTATATATTTATGTGTGTATATTACCTATTTTTTATATTTATATTCATTAGATTTTGTTGGAGTAAACCTATGCATGGAAAGATACATTTCACTTTTAAAAAGTTAATAATAGCATTAATTTTGATGTAATGTTTAAGATTTGAGTGGTATGCATGTAAATATCAAAGTTTATATGTTAGATATGTAAATATATAAGAATTATGTGTTATGTATGTAAATGCTTTAGTCCAAAATTTTCATGTCTATTTTTTTCGATTTAGATTAACCCGCCGACTCGAATATGACTCATATTTAAAATTAATTTAAATTTAACTCAAACAACTATTATGCATGTATTAAATGGGTTATGCGGATCAGGTTTGAGTCTGTCCAGCGGCTGAATGCTGGTCAAGTTGGGTTAAATGTGCATGTGTGTAGACATGATTTAGCAAAATGTGGTATCTCATGAAACAGAATATTCAGTCAACCTTATTTTCGATATAGCTTGTGGCATGAACAAAAAGTTGGGTTGGGTTTAGACAAGTGTGAGCTTATTTATAAAATTTTAGCCCAAGCTATTATGTGTATGTTCAAGCTAGGTTGGTTTGTTATTGTTTCTGTTAAAGCTCAGTTTATATTAATTTCTTATGATAATAATGAAGTCATTATCAAATAAGTTAATAATTAGTATTATTAAGTTATTTAATTTATAATAAAATATTATTTATTTTATAAACTTAAATTAGTGCTACAGAATTATTTATTTAAACAAATGACTCTTATCAAATAAACTAATGAAACATATGAGTAGATTATTTTTTTTTAAAATAAATGAATTTTATAGAGTTTATAAATGAGTTATTTGTTGAAATTTAAATGAAAGAGCTGCAAATTGAATAGTTAAATTAAACAATTAATTTGTAAATAATTGACAACTAAATAAATAGTTTATTTAATGTATTATGAATTAAAATTTTAACTTATGGGTTGTTTGGTTCCCTGGTTCCCTATATAGTGTAGTGTAAATCAAATGTATAGATTTATCCTGTCATGAAACCAAAGTTTCAAATGTTTGACATTGCCGCAAACAACCGTCCACCATCATCGTCAATCTCCGGCTGTGGCCGCCATAATGGTCACCAGTGCTAGCAATTTTGTTGACATTCACCACTGCCCATCACAGGTGTAATAGTCAGTATTGATCTTCGTCGCCATTGAGTTTGTTTTACAGTGATTTATTTTTTTTCAAACTAAACATAAGGTTGTAAATTTATGCATTTACTCACACAAAATTAAAATTGAATACACTTTTTTAATTACAATGTATTCCTTTTACACCATCTTTGTTCAGCAAATCAAACTTAATATAAATGAGTTTTAAATTGAATTTAAAAGGATTAAATTAAGCTTTGGTCGAGCTTATTCATAAATTTTAAATGAAAATGGTCATCAAACTTCTTAACAGTTGATTTCTCGAGCTTTAAATAATTTAGCTTGTTAACCTAAACAAATCCAACAATGAATTATTTACCCTGTTCATTTGATATGTATTTATAAAAATGTTCAAATGTATTCAATTAGTTAATTAGATGAACTTGAACTCTTATCGAGCCAAATAGCATACCGACCGCTTTATTTGCAGCCTTGTGTTAAGGAAAATGACAATAGTGTGAGCCTTATAGGAGATGATTGCAACACAAATCTCGAGAAAAATGACACTGAAACAAAACTTGAATGAGATGATTATGCCAAAAATATATAGGGAGATGGTGGCAATACAGGTACTAGAGAAAATGATTGCTGCTCTAATGTCGATATAGAAAGTTGTAATGATGATTGTACAATAATCAAAGATTAAAATTCACCTTATAATGTTGATAAGTGAAGCAAGTCTTCCTAATGATGAGCGTTTTGATGTAGTAAAATGTATGATGCAAGCATTGCTATGATGCATATTATGTTTTGCAAATGGCTGAGATGTGAACCTTACAATAATGCAGGACTCGTATGTAATAATGGACTCACACAGAGCAATTTAGATGCAGGAGCTAAGTTTCCTTTACAGTACAATATGATGCATCTTATCTTGTAGATCTTGATCTGGAGTGAGAAGGCATGAATCTTTTTATAGCATGGATTTTGATGAAACTATGACTGAGGTTTATATGAAGTATGCACGCTTGCCGGCAACCGGTGACATACAAAAGGAGAAGTTACATAAATATCACAATTTTTTATGAATTTGCATATCTAATAGCAGAATTCTAATATTTACGTCTCGATCCTATAAATTTATGCATAACAAATGTATTTGGCCACTAAGAAATTAGTAAAAGTGATTTTTTATGTTATGTTGAAGAAATTTGTGTTATGAATGTAAATATTAAAATTTGGGTGTTAGATATGTAAATACATAAAAATTGTTACAAAAAGAATGTTAAGTTGACGTGCGAGTGGTTCGCGATAACGGCCCTAGGAAAACCGCTATCGACAACGTACCTAATTGAGGATATAAATCCATGATATCATATATCTCAATGTTGCAAGCATAAATGACATCAAAATCTCAACTTTATAATCAACATGAATAATTTTGATAAGTTTCATAAGTTTAATTTGATATCATCATAAAATAACGAAAATCTCCCACATACTTTGGTATAAATCCTCTGCAAATTACTTTGCCGCTTAATGATTCATAACAAAACTATGGCCAAATGATTCATAAAAGAACTATGGCGAATTGCAAACTTTTCAAGTTATTTACACAGAAATTGCTGCAGATGGCTAAGAATGGCCAAATAGTTATCTTTACCTCGAACTAATGCTATTTAATGCTATGATAGCACTGAATATGAGACATTAATGGTTTAATAAAAAAAAGTATTAGTATGCCTTAATAAATGAAGAATGAAAGTGCAGCAGTGTAACATCTATTAAAAATTTAAAAACTTTTGGGACAAAACATTTGATCAAACTGTGATAGGATGTACTCTGCAACAAATACAAAAAATCAAATAAAATTCAATGAAATTTATCTTATTCACATCTCAAAAAACACTCAATAGCTTCAAATCCATCCTGATTTTCATCCCGAGCCATATTTTTTTCCATTAAAGTTCAAGCCATGACTTTATCAAGCACAACACTTTAAAACACCAAAAGCTATATAATGTATATTTGGAAGTCAGGGGGGTACCTATTAGCAAAGTAAACGAAATCAGAAACCAATAGATGTATCTGCATGAGCAAATGGGAGCATTAGCTCTTTGGGAGTGTAAAAACATATAACATATTAACAAAATCAAGCGGGGTTGGCCTAACGAGAAAAGGGGAACGTAGGCAATTCATTTCGAAGACTGCCGCGAAACTCTTCTCGCCATTTTCTCGAATATAACATTTACTCCAAGGATAAAAGAGAACTATTCGGGATATGAAGTAGAGCAGCTATGTATAAATATCACTTCTCCGCCTGTCTCATGTCTCCAGGATGTAAATCAACACCTGTGAAATGAAGATGATGAAGATTTATGAGAAAATTAACAGCAGTAGATAAATGAATAAGATTATGAATCTCTCTATTAGTTGATTGTTCCATATTCGATTTACAAATTAAATGCGTCAAAATGAAAATGATAACAGCTAGTCATAATTATCAAAGAAAGCTATGAAATACCCGCAAAAATTTTGGCAGAAAATATTTACGGATTACATCGCTTTAAAAAGCGTGATTTTAAATAAAATAGAGAATTTTTAAGATGAAGGGCATAAGGTTTTTATTTAGTGAAGTTTGTGGAAGTTTTAATAATTAGATGGCAACCTAACATCAACATTCAGGCCATCTCCATCAGTCAGGGTTTGCAGCATAAATTCAATTACAGATGCGTGATATGTTAGATGCAACATAAAAAAATAAGGAATCTACAAACATACCACAGAGTTCTGATGTATTAACATACTCAAAACTAAATTTTGATATTTACATTGATAACACTCAAATCTTTAATTTCAAATAAAAAATTCGATTATTACTAACCTTTTTACACGGAAATATAGCTTTTCATGCATAAGTTTTGGTACAATTATGATACTAAAGTGTTATTAATGTAAAATACCAGATTTTAGGTGTTAGATATATAAATATATAAGAACTGTCTGGTAAGCATATAAAATTGTCAATAAAATACTATTATATTAAAGAGATAACCAGAGTAATATCAATTGAAAGAAAACATTGATGTTAAATTATACGTATCTGTTTTAGCATGAATTAAGCTACAATTCTTTGAAGACAATAGATAGGTGCGAGATAAGGCTTTATAGTTTAAAGCATATTACAATCACTGGCTGAATAAAACTAGTACATGTCAATTCAGCTTCCTATAAGAGGAAAAAAAAAAAGCAGAAAAAACTATTGACATCTCACTTAACCTGTAAAGCACAATAACAACATTGCCATGCATGGCCAAATTTGATCTAGCTAAACACATCATAGATCATATATATTCTTTAAAAAAAGCATTAAATGTAAAAAAAATATTATAATACAAAAATATTCAACATCTAATTGTGTTATATGTGAATTTGAATCAAAACTCACTAAAATATGCACACAAGTGTACACCACGGACAATGATTAAGCAATATTTAAAACTTGGCCAGAAAATTAAATAGAAGACCACATATGTATGTAAGACTAAATAATTGAGCAAGATAACCTATGAAATGAAAATGAATTAGAATCTAACTTGATCCAAAACTTTAAAAATGAATAAATTATAAGTGATGAAATTGGTAAATCAATTGAACAATCTATTAACACTTGATAAAATATCGTCCAAATATATATATACTAATTGAACAGATATTGAGTTGAATTTTTAATTCTTGATTTACAAATTAGTAAAAAAAACGAATTAATAAACTCAAATTACATCAACATATCCATGAAGTTTTTAGTGATAACTACCTTTAAAAAAGCAAAAGATTACAAATCCATTTATTTAGTTGAAGCATAATTCATCAATGTTAATATTTAAACCATTTGGAATAACATTTTTTAAAAAGATTATTCACTGTATGATAAGCATATCTTATTTGTATCAAAGATTATTGGACTATTTCCTACTTATTAAAAAAAAACTTTTATGGAATTTAATAAATATAATTTTAAGATTTTTTTTTCAAACATTCTCTCTCTTAAAACTATTTAAAACATATAGATTGGGAAAAATGTTAAAATTTCTCTACCCATAGTTAAGCATTATCCTACTAAGCCATCCATTACTTGCGCATGATCTATTGGATAAATATTATTAAATACAAAAAAATAAGTTTAATTAAATATAATAATTATAAATCCCTCGGAAATGTTAATAGAAATATCTAATTTAAATTTGGCTAAAGTAAATCAAATAGTTGTAATAGATTGAAGTTTTAACTATCAAGACATCGTAAGCTTTAGTGAAACAAGCTACACGATTTTATTTATTTTGTCCAACTTCCCAAGAAGTCACTATCCTAAGAATACTTCAATGTGACCATACTTACTTCGGAATTCTAACGAAAATTCAATCTTTACATCAAAAGAAGCCTTCAAGTTTAAGAGATCAGCTTTAATACATAATTTATAAATCCATTTATTTAGTTGATTCTAAAAGTGCATAATTATTCACAAGTAATCTTTAAATCATTTAGACCGCTTTTTGTTTAAAAGACTATTCATCCATATAAAAGACATACGTTTTGCATAGCCAGTTATCGAAAGAAAAATTCTATGGAATTATATATATATATTAAGGAAATCGGAATTTGGCAGAGACCCAAATACCGATTTCTCATGAGCTAGGCCCCATGATGAGAACCCGCGTCATGTGTCTAAATATTCGAGAACCCAACGCCACAATATATATATATATCACCGTTTTTCTTTTGAATTGGTAAGAGAAAAACATAAGAATTTCTTCATTACTCAGATATTGCTTAACCTACTACATCATCCATTATTCATATGATTTGTTGGAGAATTAGTATTTACAATAAAAATTATAATAGTTGTTGTTATTAACCCGTAACAATTATAAATATAATGAATAAATTAACAGAAGAAATGATTAATTCAAATAAGGCTAAAGCAAACCTAAAAAGGTTTTCAATAAGTTTAATGGTATGACCTCTCAACCAACCAAAACATTATCCACTTCAAAACCAGCCTCCTAATTTCTTCCCTTGGTGAACTTCCAACTAGGTAACCTGTCTCAAGAATGCTCCAACAAAAGCACATTTAACTCTGTGATTATTGAAGAAAAACAAATCTAGGTGTGACAATTCGGGTTTGCAGATCAGACCAAAATCAACTAGACTCTAATTGGTTTGCTTTGAACCGAACCAAATGTTATACGGGTTGAAAATCCTAATCTGAACGCAACTCGACATGAACACAGCTAATCTGAACCCGACTTGACTCGACAAGACAATTTGACTCCTGCACCTGACCAATTTTCTTCTACTAATTCTCAAAGAAGTCAAATAAAGGCGCAGTAGACCATTGTCAAGGTTCTGAGGAGAGGAGTGATTTGTGTAGGATTGCAGAAGAATACCTTTTTAGGGGGTCGACAATAATCCCAAGGGTTCAATCCTTCGACCTTGGACCATTGGCTCTTCGCAGTCTTGACCCTCATCCACCTTTTGCTCTTCTCGTTGTCATTTGACATTCGCAGTCATAGTTTAGCATAAAGAGAAGGCTTCACAGCTCCACACATAGGCAGATGGTTGCACAGTTCGCACTTCGAAAGCCCAAAAAGTTAAAACAAGGAGAATGAAAAAAAGGGAAATAAAACTAAGCGTCGCGTGAACTTGAAGGCCCCTAATCCCACTACCCGTTGCATAAATTTGCTAATTTCAAGTCAACCCGAACCCGACCCGAAAAATATTAGGGCTCACTCCAACATGGATTTTTCGGGTTGAGTTCTGAGTCAAGTTGTCATGTGTCAATTTTTTACATCCCTGCTCTAAACATCACAACAAAAGATTTCATAAATTTGAAGAATTTGCTTTATTGTACATAAGAAGTCTCAAAATCTCCGTTTTTTTTATTTAAATAACTAGCATCTTCCTCAATAACCATACAAATAGCCGAAAATCAAAGGACTCAGAGTGGCTCCCATCATGTAAAAATTATTACAACTAACTTCAAGAGATGTCAATCATGGTGTAGCGTTTTGTACTCCATCGAACTCGGCACTCATCTTCTAGTTGGTAGTTGGCATATTGATAAAATATCATTTGTAATAGCTTGAAGTCTCAACCATTGTGATATTGCCTACTTTAAATGAATAGGCATCATGATTTTATCCACTTAGTATAACATTTAAGAGGACACCTATCCTAAGAGTACTACAGTATGAGTATGCTTAATTTCGGAATTTCTAATGAAAATCCAACCAGCACACCAAAAAATATCTTGATATTTAATTGCTTAGCTCCAACATACTTTTAAGATCCAACTATGAGAATCCTTAAGGAATTAACTATTATGAAAACAAGATTCATGTCTGTAATTAATTGATTCATTCTATAAAAGTGCATTCTTATATAAAATTTATAGCATAAAACCATTAACTAATGCTTAAAATTCTTCTCTTTCCATGACCAAATGTCACACCCCATCACTCATTGGTTAATCCATAGCCACCCGCTCAACATCATCTTGCAAGCCCCAAATTATAGGCTAGAACAGAATAGAAAAAGTACTAGGAATTATTTTAGATGTTCTCTACAAATCTATCAATCACCTCAGGGCACTTCTAACACTATTTCTCATTATAGATGACTTCTCCTCAATGCTTTCTCCTACTAAATGCTGCAAACAGCAAATTCTCTTTATTTTGAGCTTTTTTTCCACTGGAAAGCATCTGTTTTGCTAATTTTTTTCCTTTAATGTTGTTCAAAACAACATTCCAGAACTCCTATTTTCTGCTGGATACCAAGTAGGGCTGTAAACGAGCCGAGCTTGAGCGAGCTCAGGCTTGGCTCGTGTTCGGCTCATTCGAAATAGCTCGTGTTCGAAATCGGCTCGTGAATAGTGTGTTTTTTGTTCAGCTCGATTTAAATATTCGTGTTCATGTTCAACTCGAAATTAGCTCGTTAAAATTAAATTGAAAAAAAAAAGATATAAAGTGTGGGATTCGAACTTGGACCAAATATATACAAAATAAGGCGATAACCACATTATCACATGAGATGTTATGAATTAAATTTAGATATAAATATATATAATATATTATTAAAATAAATAGTTATATATATATATATATATATATATTTTTTTTATTTTGAGCTAAAACGAGCAGAACACGAGCGAACAAAGAGTTGTTTGTGTTCGACTCGTTTATAATTCGAGCTTTAAAAACTTGTTCGTGTTCGGCTCGTTTACTTAACGAACGAGCCGAACACAAGCTGTTCGCGAACAACGAGCTTTTTTGACAGCCCTAATAGCAAGCATCTTTTCAATTCTTCCCTATACATTCTCTCTGGAATCAGCAACCGGAGGTTTTTCCTTTTCCTTTTTCCGGGTTCCAGCAGCAGCAAGCAGTTTATAAGGCAAACAGGTCTAAAGCAAGTAAGAAATTTACAAGGCAAAAAATAATCTACAGTAGTCTTGCTCGGCATTTTGCCAAGCAACAACAAGCAAAACAACAAGCCATAAAAGTGGTTGGCAATGCAACATTGCGCAAAAGAAAAATGTCTAGCGGCATGGTTTGTGCTCTAGTATCTGCATATTTTTTCCTATACAATGAAAAGCTAGATGTAGTGTTGAAGCCAGTCACCGTGGAACAAAGGAAGAAAAGAAAAAAGAATTATTTCGGGAAAATTATCATTGCACTCATTGCAAAAATCGTGTCTCTAAACGGACAAGTTCAGTAAGAATAAATTTATTCATCCCTAAATCAACTCCACAAAAGGAAAATTTTAGTCTATAATAACAGTAAAAATAAATTAAAAATTAAAAGATAATTACTATTTTCAATTCAACTACAAATTTATCCAAATAAAAAAGAAATTAAAATCCATCCTTCTCCCACTTGAATCTAAAGTTCAATAAAATAATACAACTTTTCAGGATATGACCTCCCCCATATGATGTATTATTGATCATCCTATTGCTCATATTGATTTCTTGCAACACCTTCGATCTCAATGATATGCTCTAAGAATCACCAGTCTTCAATTTTCATGGAAAAATCAAACAGTCAAAACTTCAACGATCACCAAGAAGATATAATCCCCAAATCGTTTGTATATTTCTCATACATTCATGTAGTCTTGTCTGTTGGTGCTGAAATTATGTTCAGAAATAATAGGTAAGCACTGATCTTATATAATTCCCAGACATTCATAGTAGTCAAATTCCTAAATTATCAAAGGTTCTGAAATCCGAAACAACAATTGATTTCCATCACCTCAAGGTTCCACATCCAATCATTCATTTGCATACTTCCCTCACATATATACTAGAATTATTCTTGAAGCTAACATTGGTAATAAAATAATGTCCATTGCTAAAGGTGGAACCAAAAACATCTCATAAAGTATTAGGACTAATATACATGTAGTAATTCACCAATTTTTCTATATAAAATCTAAGAGCCATACCACGATCTATAGAAAGACTATCAATTAAGCAATCCATCGAATTCAAAATGTTTTCAACACAAAAAAAAATTACTTTGAACTTAAATTTTGAACTTTTCTTGAGTTATTTTATGACTAATATATTATTTTATTTTATTAAAAATGCTCTAGTCTATGAAGTTCTATTTGCAAGTAATTATTAGAAATATGTCAATATTTGTTAATAGTTTATCTATATGAATAAGGGAATTCTGAGTTATATACAACAGATTATATGATGTTACTTGACCTGAAAAAAATTTAAAAAAAGACAATTAAAATACAAATGATGATAAGTATAAGAAATACAATAAGGTAAATAAGCCTCATGCATAAACAAGAAAATAATTTCTCCCAAAAAAATTTTAAATCTGGCACCTTATCAACGAGCAAATCCCATAATAAATGGAGAGTCTTTAAATTTAAAGTAAAATACTAATTATCGCATAAACCACTTTGAATCAAAATTCATAATTTTTTTATAAAAGAAATAAAAAACTAATACCAAACTACTAATACGTTGCTAAAAAATTGTAATAACTAGCAAATAAATTGCTAAATAATTACACATTGCTAATAAATTTAATAACAATGATTAGAAAAATCGTCATGAAAACATGATAATCATAGAATGCAGGTCCTAATTTATGTCCATATCAATTCTCTCAACTGCAAAACACTCAACTAAAAAGAGTTTTTTGTGACAATACACCAAAAATAATATTTTCTCCATTTGTTATGGATTATCAAATGGTGAATATTACTTTGAACAAAGAGAAGATGGTATAATCTTAAAGAAACATTGAGCTCATCTAGTAGTAGTTTAATGATCAATGCAAGTTTTAATCTTAAAAAAATAAATACGCTTGAAAAAAAATGAATAAAAAATGCAGCAATTAGATAATAGATTTTGAACATAGAAAGTGAACTAATAGTCAGCCAAAATGCAAACTAAGTGCAGAAGTAGGAGGCCCCATCCTTCTAATTATATGGCAAGGCTTAAAGACTAAGCAATATCAAGTAGGCGACGAGCACATCCTGTTTGATAGATACATACAAAAACGCAAAACCTTTCAATTTAACCCCAGGTATTTGATGAACAATCATCACAACTTTCAATTTTTGTTTTGAGTGCCAACTCCATTATATAATCAAAAAGCACTCATGTAGACGATCATTGAATGGTGCAACATTACGGAATAAATGATTTTCTTCTTATGATATGTGAAAACCTTTTTTTAGTCTATTTTGGGTTTGATCCTAGACACAGTTTTAAGACTTGAATTCTGGGGGGATTTTCTCCTTGTACAAGTATGACTTATTTTTTGGAAAACTTGTTTCCCTCTTTTTTCTATGTTTTTTTTCATTCCTCGTTGAAGCTTGAAAGTGAAGTTGGTATTCAAATTTGTTACAATTTCAAGCGTATGTATGGCTTCTGAAATCCTCAATTCTAATCAATAATTCCTAGTACAAAACAATAGATATTTCATTTGAATTAGTTTCTATCGTTTTCCAATCTTCATCACAGGTAGTCAATAATTGTTTTGACATAGTAACTTGTGTCCCGCCAATTAAATTTTTGTATGTTAGATGCCCATTACAAACTTTATAAAAAAGATGCTCTACATCAAATGTTTGAAAATTGAAGTGCGACTAGAGATGCATAATTCAATCCATCCTGCAACAACCAAAAGCATGTCGTTCAATAATAGATAAATTGGGCATTTTCATAGCACACAATTATTATGTGTTTACATAGCTCACACCTAAACTTTCATATTTACACATATAGCACTCAAATCTTTATATCACATCAAAAATAACACTTGCCATTTCTTAAAAAATTAAATGCACCTTCATTTATAGGTTTAAAATGCCAAAGTGCTATGCATGTAAATATGAAAGTTTAGATGTGAGATATGAAAATACATAAGAATTGTGTGCTAATGATGTAAATTTCTCTAAATAATGTCACCATAAACCCACTCAAATACAAGAAAATTAATCTCAAGAAATCCCTGGAGGTGGAACCTTAACAATATCAGAATTCAAGTTATATTACGCATGCCTGTCTAGTAGTTTGCGTCCATACTCAAAAGTATAGAAAGGCGGTGCGCTCTGAAGCACATAAAGTCCCAATAAAGTGAGATTGAGACACAAACTGGTTCTAACCATTTCTGCAAGAAATACCTCTATCAAAAAATTTAATTGCATCACAGAAATACTAGCTCTTGACTAAACATAAAAATCTTGACATCTAAAAGTTCACTACATAGAATGTGTCGAGACACGAGTAAATTTTCAGTTTAACTTTCTACTTAAGATGCAAATTGTTTTTTAATTACTCCAACTTTTCAAAGCCAGCCACAGAAACTAACGCTTTAAATTAGTACATATATATATAAGTACTTTTCAAAGCCATCACAGAAAATCAGGTGCTTGATAGAAACGGAATTCCATGCCTGCTAAAAACAAAATAATTAGACCTAGACTGCTGCAGGTAGGATATAGAGCAAAGGAAAAGTTATCATCTATAAAGAAATAGTTAACAATACAAAATTAAATTCCATCCCTATTATAACTAAAGATAAAAGGCCAAAATAGTCCCCCGACTCTTAAGAAGTGCCCAATTTAGTCTCGGAGTTTTAGAATGCTCCAATTTAACCCCAAACAATTAAAAGTTGGTCCAAATTGGTCCTAAATCATATTTTCCTTTAAATTTAACGGTGGTCTGCATGAATTAAAGGTATTTTGTCTTTGATGTAATTATTTAAAAAATACGTCGTTTCTATATAAATTTTTTAAATTTATTTTTAAAATATTATAATTTTTAATTTGCATTAATAAATCTCTTCACAAAGTTCATCAATTTTTTTTCAAATGAAAAGCTTTAAAACGATAAATAATTATGCAGTAAGAGCTCACTCAATCTAAAACTATAAGAATTACCCGATTTCAATTGAATTTTTTATTTTAATATTATTTATTTGAGAATGTGTTTTAAAATAGTCGAAGTAAACATGAAAAACTAATGAATGGATTTATTTTATGTTTAAAAAATTATGTATGTGAATGATAAAATTATGTCATTGATGGCAAGCCACTTATATTTTTACACAAATATTTTTCAATTAAAGTATGTATGTATATATAATCTTGTGTATTCAAACAATATTCCAACAAAAAATTGCATTTGAAAAAAAGTGATGATTGTTGTGAAGAAATTTATTGATGTAAATTTAAAATTATAATTTTTCAAAACAAATAAAAAAAAAAAAGATTTGTGTACAAACCGCATAAATTTTGAATAATTACATAAAAGGTGAAAATACCTTCAATTCATGTAGGCTAGCGTTAACTTTAACACAAAATATGATTTATAATAAATTTGGAGAAACGTTTAATAGTTTGGGATAAAATTGGATCACTCTAAATCCATGGGACTAAATTGGACTCTTCTTAATAGTCGAGGCACTATTTTGGGCTTTTACTCCATAAATAAATAATGGAGCCTAAACAACTAGAGGCAGGATACAGAGAGTAGCATTATGCTTATTTGTCAAACAAGCCGCATGAATTTTCTAACCTCTATCTGGAAGGAATGAGAAACGTCAATGATTTCTCAAATCATCTAGATGCTGAAAGTTCTGCTACTACTTGACCACTTGATTGAACTTGCTCAACTAACAGTTGAGCCTGGCCAAAGATTAATTATAATTCAATCCTTTCTCTTCTCTATTATGTCAAGTTCTCAATCGATCCTTAATGTTATCCAACAATAGCAGGATATTCTTTGCTGGTGATATTCAGACATTAAACCACCTAACTTCAATTGGAACACAACACATAAATAAAAGTCAGACATGTTGGAGTTGTACACCGATTCATGTTTGTCCATGAAATTTTGTGCCTTTACCAAGGCTGATTATAAAAGCATCATTTTTTATGCATTCAAAAAGCATCAAGCTTTATCTTCAAAAAACTTCCGGTCAAATATTAAAGCTTCAAGTACTTTTGTCTTTTCCATCTAAGTTCTCGTTTGACTAAATCAGACATAAAGTGTTGTTCGGGCTTGATTATATGGGAATAAGCTGATTACTGATTGAATTGGGTTTCCATCAGGGATCCAAAATTGGTCAAACCAATTTTATGTAGCTCAATCAACCAAGTTCCCTTGTCTGGAGCAATGGACGTCACACAAAATAGAACTCAAATTCATCACTATCATCATCATCACCAAAATCATTAACACCAACACCAAACCTTATCCAACAATGTAAATCCCGCCCCATTAATTATTATGAGCGATACATGAAAAACTATTGACTACTAAAACCAAATAATAATAATAATAATAATAAATAAATAAATATCTACAATAATTATAAGCATCCGCTTAATCATCAATTTTTATTAAAAGTCATTAATAAGCTACTCCAACATGTAGCTATGCTTTAGCCATCTTCTTTCCAGTTATCATGACTTAAATTTTTGGATCAATCTACAACAAATTTCACAGTTTCACAAATTTACACTTCCAATCTAATTATTGTCATCCTTTTAGCCCTTAATTATTTTTAAAAAGTTAAATTAACCAAATTACTCCAAAATCTCCCTAATCTCTCTAGCCTCAACGGAAATTTCATCCAACCCTATAGTTATAACTTCAGTCAACTTCTTTTAAGTTACAGGAAATACCCCAACTATTAAGTGTGCAAAAATAATCTCTCAGAATAATATTTCTATGTTTTAATAACACCATGAGCCTAAATTATGATCGTGTTATTTTCAATTGTTTATTGCACAAATGAATTTAACTCTACACTCTACATTTGAATTGAAAAAAATTAATTTGATTGAAAGAACAAAATATTTATGTCAAGGTTTAGTACTGGGTATTTTTCATTCATGAGGCGAGGGGCAAGACTCAAGTCGTTTTGAGGCGTAAGCCTTAAATTAAAAAATTATGTAAATTTATTAATATTGTATAAATTGTAAAGTATGAAGTAAGAAATAATATATTAATATTCTAACTTATTAACACATTAAGAAAATATATGATAATATTCTACAACAACAACAACAACAACAAAGCCTTAATCCCACTACGTGGGGTTGGCTACATGAATCCTTTTTCTCCATTGCGTCCTATTTAGTGACATATTTTCATTTAGTTCTAGTAAATTAAGATCATTTTTAATACAATAAGCCCAAGTCTTCCTAAGTCTACCTCTGCCTTTCTTAACACAAGTGGAATCTAAAACATCTACTCTCCTAATCGGATCATCTAATGGTCGACGTAATGATCTTAATTAAAAATAACATATTAATATCCTAACATAAAATTATGAAATTAGATGAGTTATAAAAATAATATATTATTAAAATAAATTAAGTAATTAACATATCAGTCAAAAAATTATATAGAGCTAAGACATGTGATTTCTTTGAGAATTTTCTTGTACACAGCATACGTGTAGTCATGATCTCATCCACTGAAAATAACATGCAATAAACTTGATGATGAAAAGTTCTTTTAGGTTTTCAATAACATATCAGTCAATAATCTTGAGTTGCTCCGTTCTTCCGATGTTATAAAGTTTCTCTAACACCTATCCATGGACTACAGAGTCTTGAAATCAGTCCCAACTTATTTTACTTTTCTCTAGCTACACCAGTAACGTCTAGTTGCGGCATATAATTTCAATGTAGATAAGGTGTAATGCTCTGAATTATGAAGAAAATGCTAAAACAGATTAAGAAAATTAACAATGAACTTTATGAAAATATCTCAGGTTGGTTTTCTAATTTTTATTCTAAAATAAATGCTAAGCTTTCAATTCCAAGAGTTATTTGTTTAGTATCTAATGAAAATTGGCTGAAAAATCTAAATTTTTTAAAGGTTCAAACGAAAATTTAATAAGTCCCCTAAGAATAGGAAGATAATAATCCAAATGGTAGAATAAATCACCTTAGGAAAATAAGGCAATATAAAAATAAACCAAATGGTTGATATAAATTAATACCTTTTGGTATGCCAAATGTAGATAGCATAACATTTAAAGCGCATACAATGGCTGGATGTTATTAGAAATCACAATATACCAGTAAGGTCTACTCTAAGCATTGAATATCATAATGTTCAGTTCCATCAAAATTCTTATTGTTTATAACAATTGCATGGCGCTTTATGCCCATTTGGTTGCATGAATTACAAATTTGTTCTGAAAAATAGTTGGATGTTAATACCTTTCGGTATGCATGGCGCTTTAATACCTTTTGGTATGCCAAATGTGGATAGCATACCATTTAAAGCGCATATCATGGTTGGATGTTATTAGAAATCTCAATATACCAGTAAGGTCTGCTCTAAGCATTGAATATCATAATATTCAGTTCCATCAAAACTCGTATCGTTTATAAGATTTGCATGGCGCTTTAAGCCCATTTGGCTGCATGGATTACAAACATGTTCTAAAAAATTGTGGAAAATTATTAGATGCAATTAGAAACCAACATTTATTTCTAAAAACATAGAATGCTTTCATTTTCATATATAACACAGAATAAAATCATAATTTCCTAAAATATTATTATCTACAAGAAATAAAAAAAGGCCTTAATATATTTGATCCAAATCCGTCTCAATTACTGCAAAATTCTTAGTTGCCCAAATCCATCTTCAAGTATAGACTAATTCTACTCATAATCATCAAAAAGGATCTCAAACTAATACATTTTCAGTCTTCAATTGAAAATAAATGACTCACAGCCAGTTTTTGTGCTCCTGCTAGCATTTTGAGGCATTATTGTGACAAACAAAAACACATAAATTCAAGCAAGCCCAGATCCATGAAAATAGTATCATCAGCCCGAAGATAGATGATCAATGAGATGTAGCTAAATAAAATAAAGCTTAATAAGAGATGTATAAAAATCAAAATTCAAGTTATAGTCATAGCTTTCTTCAACGAGTACCCAAAAATTAGTTCAAGCATCGAAAATAGAGTAATCCTGAGAAGAAAATACTTATTCAAAAAAAAACCAAAATTGCAAGTATACCCCAGGGAGAAATACAGCCACCAATGAATCATTCGCTATCATTCCATGGCGTAAGATTTATTTTCAATGCAGTAAGCATTCCTTTATGGAAAACCTAGATCCCCAAGACAGCATGAATTGGGTAATGAAATATAACCAAAAAGATAATTCTGCATTATCCCTATTAGGAAAGTTGCATGTATACAATATACAAAATACATTAACAAGGAGTAAAAAGCATAGAAAATTAGAAAGATACTAATATTGAATGGCGATAACTTTAAGGTATAGGGTGCAAAAATGCATGTACCTTTAAAAAGCAGAGGCAGATCTAAGGAAATTTATAGCAGCCTAATTGGAGCCAGAAGTGGCTGCATAGAAAGTAGATGCAGTGTTAGCAGTAGGAATAACACTGTTATGATCCCCAACCACCCTCTCACTAATTTGTTCTGAATCAGCATGAACAACAGTAGTTTGCACATTGGATGCATTAACATTCCTTCCACTTTCTCTTGTGTCTAGACGCTCCATCAGGCGTGAAACACTTGCAATGCCAGCACTAACTTCCCTCCTAACTTCAGAACGAATATCCGGGATTGAAGAGTTACGAGAAAATAATCTCTCCTTCCATCCTCGAGTACTTTTCGTAATAGAATCCTTATATCTAATTTATATATAAAGAGTAAATAAATCATTAATGATTCATTGATCTTTAAATATTATATAAAGATTGAACCTACCCTACCTCATTGAGACAGAATTTAGACGAGATTTCAGAGATTCGGAAAATGATTGGAAATCTGATGGTCCTGCCCTATCTTGGATAACTGGAGTTGATTGGCCAGTGAAGAAACTGCAAAAGAATATCCGAAAGCAGCATTGATATATCAGAGTACAAGATAAACAGCTTAAACAAACATATATAAACATTTTCATTTTAGAACTATAATTACCGGTTGTTCAAAAGAGGAGATCTATTGGCATTACCAATATTAGAACCAGATGAGATATCAGTAACCAGCTCTGCTTGGGATGAAGTAAGGGTTGAAACTTCCTCTCCATTAGGAGTCACCAAGGTTGATCGAGCATCCAAAGCCACAGCAGCAGCTGATCCATCCTCCCCTCTTGGAGGAGAAGAAGTAACAGAAGTAATAGAAGGTGGATTTGAATTTGTAGAGAAAACAACAAACTGGGGGCGTCCATGAGCTGCTGACCTAACTCGCTGCCCTTCTCTTCTGGCAATATGATGGGCTCTACCCATGGCTGCAGCCGCCGCTAAGTGTTGAATTATTCGTTCTTCGAGTTCACTCTCAGTTGCACCAACTGGTAACTGCAACATGAACAGGAAAGAAAAAAAAAACAAGTGGAGAAAATATTTCAATTTCATGAAGAATAATTTGTGTCCACCCAATCAGTGCAAATTGATGAAAAAAAAACTCACATGCTGCAATTCAAAGTCTCCAAGTGCAGGGTGGTGAAAAATAGCTGTGCTTCGAGTTTGATTAACCCTAACCCTAATTTCCCTTTCTTTCTCTACAGCTTCAAGAAGTTCTTGGCTGCCAAAGTCAGTATTAAAACCAGAATTTAGCATTTGATTTCAACGAAAATCAGGTATACAGCAAAAGCTGGCCACGTTTAAGACAAACCTAGCAGAATCCTTCAAGCTGATAGGCCGCCAACACATAGGGCACTGAGAGCTCCTTTGGCACCTAAATCCATGAACCCAAACCATTGAGAAAATGAGCTGTTTTAACGTTTAAAGTTTCATTTTTTTACAAAAAAAAAAAAAAAAAAAAAAACAGAGAAGTTTACATTCATAGCACACAATTCCTATGCATTTACATATCTCACACCTAAACTTTCATATTTTCATACATATCAATTTAGCGCTTTGAACCTATAAATAAAAAGGTGTATTTCACATTTAAAAAGTGGTAAGAGTGCTATTTTTTATGTGAAATTAAAGATTTGAGTGTTATGTTTATAAATATGAAAGTTTGGCCGTGAGACATGTAAATACATAAGAATTGCGTGCTATGTATAAAAATGCCCAAAAAAATAAATAAGAAACCATAGACACCGTTGATGGTTAGATGCAACAGACCAAAAAAAAAAATGCATAAGACAAATTGTTTAATACATTTTTGAAAAAAAACAAAATCTTCATTGCTGTATTTTTGAATTTATGGCATACACCAATTGCTGAAAAATCTGGTTGAACAGACACCATAGAAAAAAGATCTTGCTCAATTCTCAGGTAAATTTAATAAAATTTGGGACAAAATAGCACTCTATAAGAATATGGAGCAAAACATATCTGCTTAGGTGATCTTCAAAGAGATCTAACTAATCAGTATTTGTTAATTCTCCATTTTTCTTTTCCATTCCAAGCACCAGAAAAGTAGGAGTAGATACTATGTTGCTGGTAATTAAACCTAAAAAACCTTCCTCAAGTAGTAGAAGATAAGCTACTACTCACCACTCTAAAATGCATTGGAGATGGAATTCATGCTTGCAATTCGTCACCTGAACCATGGATAATCGCATGAATGAGTAAGGAAAGAAATCGTACTAAAAAAATGCAGAAAGAAAAAAAATCAAATAGTAAGGCATCAAAAAACACACTGTTGACGGGTCGCTATCGCTGAAAGCTTCAAGACATATGCTGCATGCATCATCGCAAACATCTTGCACGCCCCCTTCCACAAAAGCTGCCGCAGATGAAAGGTGGTTCTCCATCTTAGCAATTTCATCCATCCTTGCGCAACTGCAAAGAAAAAGTTAAAATAATAATTAAAAAAGAAGTCCACTTTATAGAAATTTGCACTGCAACGAAAACCATACACTGGAAAAGAATAAATCATCCAAAGGTGATACTTAAACTTTCTCTAAAATCGCAGTCATCCCAATGAAAACACCACATCAGTTAGCCAAAACCCAGTCAAAATCACCCAAATCGAATAGAGGCGATTTAACCAATCATCGCAACAAAGCATACCCTAAAAACAATCAAATGAACAAAATCCTACGTCCCATGAATTCAAAGCATGCTCAAGCATCCACACACGAGAATCGGTACAAAAATCCATTGCAAATCACAGTCAACGGGGCTATACGGTGATCGATCCCAAAACAAAAAACCTTTTAGGATTAGCAAAGCAACTGGAATCATACCTAAAGAGCTTCGATTCTGAGTGTAACAAGGATAAGGAAACCCTAACTAAGTACAAGAGCAAGGTAGAGGAGACCGCGATTTGATTCAACAGTCTTACTTTATATTTTCTCTCTTGTAGTCCACAAAGCTGAATTGAAACCCATCGCCATAGATGGCGTTCTCACCTTTCCGGATCGGATGGGTTCTGCTTTTCCCACTTGGTGGATTTTATCTAAACAAACTAAAACTATTCCTATAATTATGCAACCAAGGTTAGTGCATGTATATTTACATTTCAACCCTTTAGAAACTAATCACATTATTTTATAGAGGGGTGAAAGGGTCTACACAATTGGAGTTTGAAAATTGGAAAGCAATGATGGATTCAACTTCAACAAATTAGACCTTGTTTGAGGGTCATTTTTATATTTTAATTAATAATGGCAAATAAAATTTGTTTTTAATTGATCCTCTTAATCAAACAATAGGTCATCAAAGAGTGATGTGATTTCATCAATGTTATCATTTAGTATTGAATAGGGCTGTCAATTTGGCTCGTTGTTCGTGAACAGCTCGTGTTCGGCTCGTTAAGCAGCTCGTGTTCGGCTCGTTCGTTAAGCCTAACGAGCCGAACACGAACAAGTTTTTAAGCTCGAAATGTAAACGAGCCGAACACGAACAA
>NEWO01000023.1:435017-470153 GCA_003013225.1 Phalaenopsis aphrodite | reverse complement strand
AGGGGAGAGAGTGCCTGCCCTGAAAGCAAAATTTTAACCTATTAAGAAACAATGAAGCCAACAATCACCGACAATTGTCGACTAGCCGCAACGAAAAGTCCGATTTCGAAGACTTCTTCTTGCTAATATAAAAAATGTTTTGCCGGCCCAAAGAGTTTGATGTTTAGGAGATCTTTGATCAAAACTTCTTTTAATAGTTATGTTCCTAATGGATTTGAAGAATATTTTATATAGGAGAATTAATTGGCAAAAGGCTTGGTCAGAGATAAATGGTCTGCAGCACTTCCAAGTATTCCCTTGAAAATATTTGATGAACAATTAGCACAGGATGTTTTAAGCTTTTATTATTAGATTTTAAGGTCTTTATTACGCTTTCTAGGGAAAAAAAAATGTCACCTTATTTTACCTTATTTTGATACAAATTATATTAGAATGGAGTTCAGAATGATTGGATTTTTTTTTAGATTAATATGTGTAGAATTTTGGGTTATTTGTGAATCACGTTCAAGAAATATAACATTAATAAGAAGAAAGAGAGTAATAATGTGTCGCAGTCATTCATTGGGGTCTTATTCATAAAATGATTCTCATATTTATAGAGGAGGGAATGCAAAATAATGATATATAATTTGGCTGGTTTTAAAGAGATCTGTACTCGGGCATTTCTAGTGTTTTGTATATGTCAGTGTGTCTTCTAACTACTTTTTGACTTGGCTGGTTGCCTTTAGTCGGCTTTGAGTCGGCATGATCAACTTGGTTGGCTGAGTTTGGTTGGTATGGGTCAGCTGCTTGATACAGTCTAAGTGTCAGCCCTTTGTACATGATGAGAAATTTATGGGGTGTCCCTTAGATGGTCAAAGAAAATGTGGAACTGAATCTCCCTTTAGATCGACTTCGCACGTGGGTTGGTAATTGCATTGGGTAGTCTTTTCGGTAATGGTTGACGCAGATGTTGTTATGCCACGTGTTTGGCCAAATGGCTTAGAGATAAGTTATGCAATCATCTTTTGTCTGTCTCATGGCTCCGTCGGTTTTGTCCTTGCTGACTTGGCTTAAAAAGCCACACGATCAGACAAGTAGGCCTCATGATATTTTGTTAGTACGCTCTCATTCGTCATACTATTCCCTTCTGAACCGTTAAATCTCTACAAGTTCAGCTCTGAAATATTTTTTTATGTTCATATTGTAGTTTCCCAATTCTCATGTTTCTTGAAAGCAATGATGCAATAAAAATAAAAGAATTTAATGTAATGATAGATCCCATTTAAAATTAATTCATGATTCAATGCTTGAACTCTCTTAATTTTTTTGTCTTTGAATTTTATAAATATGGCACGACGACTCTCATTCTCATTCCCTATTTGCTCTGCGACTCCTTTCATTTGAATCAGTTAGCTTCTGAGTGCTGTGATGAAGAATGCTCAAACCTATTGGGTAATATTCTCTATAAAAAAATGATACAATTGCTTTCGAAAAATCAGAAGGATGGGTTGATTCAACAGTCTGACCTTCTGTTGTGATGCAATACCCGTCTATCAAACAGACCGTGCAAGAGGTCGTCAGCGCTCTTTCATCTTACAGTGAGGGTATTTTGTCGATTATGACGTCTAAGTTGAATATGCTCCTCGATATGAAGAGCCTTAGTTTTATTTATTTGATTTTAATTTTATTTAAAATTCCTTTTGTTTTACATTATCTCTTAGTGTGAATGACTCTATTTTGAGAGACCTGGACGAGGATCCATTCTTGGCTAGCACCAGAGAAAATTGATTGAAGTGTCGGGCGAGGGTGGATGAATCTCAAGTGAGGATGGTGGAGTTTATCACGTTGCTCTTGATGGATGTGGGGAAGCAACTAACTAACTCGGGATGTCCCTTGGGTCACTTGCTCGTCCCCTGTACGAAATCAAGAATCCTTTCACTCTGTCGACAAGGATGTAGTAGGAAGAGGAATTGTGTGAGTTGTCATCTCTTGTGAAAAAGGTGGAGAAGATGGAAGTGGTAGTGACAACTCTTAATCAGTGGTTTTCGTAAGTAAGAGAGAGATCCTTGATGATCTAGGTCCAAGCCGAGTTAGGATAATTGGGTCAATTTAGGTATGTTTGAATTTTTGTTTAAAATGTTGTTTCAACTGGGGTATGTCTTGGCCAAAGTGATGATTGTCCTTCTTGTAAAGTATTTTCATTCACACAAATTTTTGAATGTTTCATTATAATTTAGAATATCTTTTTTGGAATAAACTTATTTTTCTTGTTTCATTTTCTTTGCTGATGTGATCCCCCTGCCAGCTCATCTCTGAAATGGTTGTGTAATTGGGTAAGTCTGCAAAACGGTAGGATTGGTGATGTTACACTGATTCTGCTTTTTTCTCTTCTAATCATTTTTTCATTCGTTTATTTGTGCTATGCTCAACGACTTTGTGATATTCTTCGAAAGACTTTGGGTTAGACGCACTAAACGACCAATCATGGATGACTCAAGGAGAGGTTGATCAGTTGCAAAAGACTTGCATATTTGATCTCAACATCAAACTACGGGTCCCTGGTAAGGCTGATTGAGCTACCTCTATTTATGGTAATGACCTTCTCTTTTATAAAGATCAATTTCATTTTGGTCTCTAAGTACCTTTTTGCAGGGAGTTACGCTCCATATTTGCCCATTATGGCTTCATCCCTACCTAAATTATGCCCAACTCCATAACAACCACCATGACCATCATCGTCTTGTGACACCATTCAGGGTTTTCGTGCTCTAACAAACTCTTCAAGTATTTCTTCTCATTATGAGTAGTTGTGGATGGATTCATGTAGGGTTGGCAAATTCCAACTATTGAGACTGGAGAATATGGTGAAAGACTAGAAATCTCATTTTTGTTAGGGTTCTTTCTCTCTGGGGTTGTACATCTAGACAAACCCATCTGACAAAATCCTTGGTAAAAGCAAAGAGGAAAATGCCAGTGAGAGTGTTTGCAAGGAAATTATCAACAGAGTGCTTTAGCCGGATTCTTTCAATCAAATGAAAGAAAAGGATTGTAAATCCTCTAATGCTCATGTGGCTAAGAGGGAGGCGATGGTTGGTTCTTTTATAATAGAGAAGAAGGCCAGCATAATCACTCGACTTGAAACTGTTCAAGTGGAGAAGGCACAAACACTCAAAGTGGTTATAGTCGGACAAAGCCTGGAAGGTGCAAACTTTATTTATTATATTTCTGTTTCAAGTATTATTTTTTGAAGAATTACCATATATGAGATAATTCTCATCAAGAGGTCAACATTTTTGTTGCTCGCTAAGAGTTCTTTGTCACTTCAGGTCCATCAGGCATGTCGAGTAGTCGTGAGGGGGAGGCTTTGATAGAAATACATGAAATAGGATATGTCACCCCTCGGTCGACCACTCTAGCATTGATCGATATGTTTGTGAGGTACGAAGCCTGACAACCTTCCATGGGTGGTCCAACTATATCTCTCAAAGAGAAACTCGTGTCAATCAATCATGAGGGGCATCATCGTAAGGGGAAAACATTGGCGACTGATTTGAGTGACTTGCCTTCCGCCCATCTCAAAAGAAAAGCAAGGGATATTCATTCAAATGGATTTCAATGCAAGATAAGGAATCAAAGGTGAGTACTTGCTTGAGTGGGAGGTTTGCTCTGATAATCCTCTTAAGGGATTGATATTTTGTCTCTTTTGTACTGTCTGAATGCCCTTTCATAATTAATTATTTAATTTGGTAGCCCATCTTTAAGAAGAATCTTATAAAGCAAATCTTACTAACTCTATGTTGAAAGACTAGCATACACCATTTAATGTGCCTGAAGCTTTTCATATTCAATCAACCATCCTTTATCAGAAACGCCAGTAGAGACTAGATATTAAAAAAAAACTGATTAAGGCCATTGAAAAGGCAAAAACCTAAGGTAAAGTTGCTCATGCAGTCAGAGTTTCTTTCAACTACTCAATAGCAAAATTGAGCCATACAAGGCCATTTTGCAATGATAAGATCTTCTAATGTATTTTTTTATTGACCTCTCCTCCTACCTAGTTCAACTGACTCTTCTCTTTGGGAAGTTCAAAAATGGAGTTTTCTTTAGCATCTGCCACATGGAAATGACTCAATTGGTTTCCCTTGAATGGAACGACATAGAGAAGTTTTGCATGCTGCTGTTGAATTCAGAGGAGGAGAAGGAGAGCAATGAGTATGAAGGAGAATCATCAAATGTGTAACCAACTCTCAGTTAATTTTTTGTTTTGTAAGTTAGAGATTTTTTTAAACACTTGTAAAAAATTTTATGAAAACTTTGTGATTTTTCAATTATGAATGAATACAAGGTTTTTTAATCGATCACACCTTTGTATTTTTTTTTTTTTTTTGCAACTTTGGCTGAATGTGTTGATTAATTGGTTGACATTTTTTTACAAATTTTTAGTCATTCTGTTGTTTTACCACTTGACTTAACTCTTACACTCCCCATGTCTCAATCACTTAATTAGTTCATTGCTTTGGATGAGTCACACCTTACACTAGCCATAATATCTTGTTGCATTCTTGACAGGGGTAGCCATCTAGATTTTTTTCTAGGGTCACTCTTTTGCTACCCGCCATGGATCTTGTCGCTAATGGGTATGGAATCTTGTTGCCAGAGCTTGACCATTATGAACTATGGAAATGAGTTTCTATGATGCATGAACATTGAACGTCAGATGTTCTATATTCTTTCAGTCGGATGTTACCCGTCATTATCGGTTCTTAAAAATTTTTACCAATCGGACAATACCCATTGTTATTAGTTTAAAAAACAATTTTTTGATTGAATGTTACCTGTAGTTGTAGGTTTTGCCTCTCAAGTGGAACTATTATTGATGGACTGATTCAAGTTCCATGAACATTAGTTGGATTTTGATGATCCCTTACATGAACTTCTTGCGTTTTTTGAGTGTTAGTAGGATTTGAGATTGTATGGATATTATAAGAAATTTTACTTCATTTATTGTTATAAAATTAGTAAAAAAATACAATTGTAGGAAAGATAAAACTTTTTCCTTGCCAATATATAATTTTTTTTTCTAAGGATTGAATGTCTTCAAATCATTTCGACTCAATGTCTGAATCACCCCCACTTCTGTGTAGATCTTTTGCTTATATGCTATGGGGGAAAACCAGCTTATTGGTGATGAATGGCTTGGTCCACATTTGGTCGAGCTTTCCAGTGACTTATCCTCGCACAACTGGATTGTCTTTCTTAAGCACGATGCCTCTGGTGATGAAATTCTTATTTTGAATGTACTTAATATAGTATTGAGTCGTCTTTCTCTTCACTTCTTCTTGCATGAGGACTAAATTAGCTCATTTATCTTTCTTAAAGTCAAGCGCGAGCAAAACTCCTTCACCATTTGCTTCCTGCTACTCGGCTAAGTCCTCCTCATCAAACATCAAAGCTGCCACCATTCTCGAACTGTGATAATTATATTGAACCGACAGCACAACCTCCATCCCGTGTAGCAACATGAATGATCGCCATGGAAGATATCGTTAAAACCACCCTAATAATAGATGGTAGGATCTTGGTCATGTTTCCCATAGCTCCTCCAAAATTTTACCTTAGCAGGTTTATTATGATTTTGGTCGCTGCCTTGGCTTGACCATTTGCATGAGGGTGATCAGCGGACGCATACTTCAAGCTAATCCCCTGACTTTGACCAAAATTTTTTGCCCTATAGTCGACAAACTATGTTTTGTTTCTATTGATGATTATGAGTGGTAGCCCATACCAACAAATTAGATTATTCCAACTAAAGCTTTGAATGTCCTTTAAGCTAATTTGAGCGAGATCCTTAATCTCAATCCACTTGAAGAAGTAATCTGCAGCAACAAGTAGGAATTTTTGTTTGCAATACGATGAGAGAATCACAAGAATATCGAGTCCCAAAATGGAAAAAGGCCATGGTTTGACAATGTGATACATTTTGTGAGCTGGCCAATGTTACAGTAGCGCGTATTTTTGTTTATTTATAAATCCTATTTAATTCTTCATATTAAATAGAGACCAAACCGACGTCATACATTTCTTAGTTTATTTGATCGAACCTCATCATCAAGTCTTGTGTTTTTCCTTTGAGATATATAGACAGGGTTTGAGGTATAACGATCCTCATTTAAACTATGAAGAATATGTGGTTAGTTTGATTTCATATATAAATTAGAATGTCATTCCGAAGCGGGTGACATGATTTCGATTCCAGTGACCGACAATTTTTTATGGGCAACTCCCCCACCCAAAATAGTGCCGACAGAGAGATCAAACTTGTTGAGCTCTAATACTCATTTAAAAAGCCAACCGAGTGTTTTGGCCCGGTGAGGAAATAATTGAGTAGGTACTTAATGGTGCTTCTAATTGAATGAGTTTGAAAGTATCGACAAAGGCTGTAGCAAAAAATAACGAGATAAAATGTTAATTTTTTCCTTAATTAGATACCTGAGCTTGGCTCCTTGAAAGATTCGCTTAACATAGTAGGTTAGGAACTTCTTTCCTTGCTCCTCTTTGAATTAAACTGAGTTGATGGCTTCAGTTCTGGCTCCCAATTATATAGAGAGTTCTTCATTCAGTTTTGAGCTTTAAAGAAGCATTGGTAATGCAAGGGAACCTTTCAATTTCATGAATGTTTTTTTGCATTCATTCGACCAAAAAAAGTTCCTCGCTTGCCCCAAGGTTTTGAAAAAAAAAAACAACACACATGTCTCCCAACATTAAGATGAAACGAATCAGGCCTGTTTTCTAGTAAGCCAATTTTGATTTTTTTTTTTTTTTGTGTTTTGGGGGATGACATGTTGATCAAAATTTTATTATTTTATAGGTTGGCTTATATTTCCTCCGAGGTTAGGAGATAGCCTTGATGCGTGTTAGAAAATTCAAGATAGAGTAATGAATTATCTTCTTAGCGTTGCACTAGAATTTGAATTACAATCAGATGAAACAAAATAGCTAGTAGAAATACCATAAATTTTTACATGCAAATTTTGAAAAGGAAAAAACAACGGGGTCTAGCCTAACTGAAGAGATCCACTATAAACTAAAGGTTACAATTACGTCCTCTTGTCCCATATGTGGCAAATGGATACACAATCTTCTAAGCGATGAATTTGGTGTGTGGATGAACTTGTTATAAGAATTGAAAGGTGGTCAATGTTGATTAACGACAGCTGGCGAGCAATGACCAGAGTTTGGTGGTCAACAACAATCGACGACTAGTGGTTGGCGATGATGTTGGACTTCAACTTCTTCAAGTGTCAAATTCTCATTTTAGAATTCAAGCTCTCTCTTCATATCTCAAGCTCTCCCTTCAGACTTCAAGCTCCCTCTTTAGAATTTAAGCTCTATATTTATATGAGAGAATTTGAATCACTCTGATCGGACGACCAAGAGAGTTTTTCTTGATTATACGACATTTTGATGGACATTTGAGTATCTTAACGATGTCAGGATTGAGCAATCTTAGGCTTGTTGGATTCGTCTTTTCAAGACGCTCGATTCAACTATAAGCTCATCTTATTTGGCATTGGTTAGACCTTCTAAATATGTCTGAAAAGCTTCCAAAAATAGTTTAATATTTTGCTCGAGGCTTGGTTTGACTCAGATCAGACCGGTTTTGGTATCATTGGGTCCATCTTGTTGAGTCAATCAGTTTGATTATAAGTTTGTTGAAATTGAAGCTTTGAATCAATTTACATCAAAGTTTTAACGTTTTTTGCTCAAATAGGTGCATCATGGTCCATGTCGTGCCTCGATATTTGTGTTGGATGTAGGGAATTTGTTGATCACGCATCAATCCTAAGATTTGCCTATGGATTCCTTGAAAGAACACATAAAAGGATTCAACTTTATTTTAAATTTACTTGGGATTTCAAAAGTTTCTTTTAAAATTTTCATGTATTTCTTGATCATTACTTCAACATTTTTACCTTTAAGTTGGGCAAAAATTACATTCATCATGTGTTGGCAGGTAACACCAATATTTTTTTAACCCAAAGGGCAGTACAACATAGTCATACACTCCCTTAATGGTGATAAATGCAGTCTTTTCAATGTCGACTAGATGAATATTGATTTGGTGGTAGCTAGAGATGGTGTCGAGGAATATCATCATGGAATTACTGATCGCCACGTCCACAAGCGTGCCGATTTATGACAGAGGGTAGCTATACTTTGAGCTAGTGATGTTTAGATTAGTGAAGTCGATGCACATTTTTCACTTGCTTTTCAATTTATGTATCATGATGATGCTTGACACCCACGTTAAGTATTGTATCTCTCGCATGTAGCCGACGTTCAAGAACTTTTTGACCTCCTATTGGATCGGCTCGACAAGTGTGGTAGCCGACATCTTGATCTCCTACTTCATTGGTTAGGCCAACAAGTTGATGTTTAGGTGGTGGTACACGATGTTGATTTGTAATGTCTTGGTGGTTCTAGAGGATGTTAATCAATATGTCTCCATGACTTGCATCAAATGATTTACTCAGCAGAAAAAAATTATCAGCGTCGCCTTTGATTGGACATGTCTGATCTGTGATTTTGTTGACCTTGAAACCGCTTCTCTAAGATTTGTGAGCTTAAGGGGGTTCTTGTTGGACGCTTCTAACCGCCCAGAGATAACATGTATAAGATTGTTCGTGATCACACCGAACAATAATTACCTTTAATTGCCCAGAAACTTCACAACTATTTGGCAGTTAAAAATGACAGCCTTCAAAGATTTGAGCAGGAGACAACCAAAGATGACGTTGTAGCTGGGTGATGAGTTGACCACTATGAAGTTCGCCGTGCCGGTGAACTCCTTGTCTTTTTCTCCCTAGGTAACCGGTAAAGTGATGTCTGCCAACCTCTCATTCCTCTCGTGAGAAAAACCTAGAGTGTGTTGGTCTTAATAGTCAGTCGTTTGCTCTTGACACCATTTTGTCGAACACTGACTTAAATATGATGTTCACAAAATTATCAGTGTTAGTGAGTGTGCTACAGATTTATAGTTATCGATCAACATAGTGACAATGATAGTGTCGTTTTAGGGATTGCCCATAGGGGGTAAGTATTCGCTGGTGAAGGCTAAGGAAGGATGTGAGCTCTGTCTGAGCATAAAGGTGGCTGAATATAGTTCTATTGACCGAAGCCCCTTTGGGTTGACTTTCCAGGATGAGTCCCCACCTTCTTCAAAGATGGTGGGAATTATGCCTGCGATTTGGATTTCATGGACATGTACTGGCTCGTTCGATATTTCCTCCTCTGAAGCCTTCCCTTGCCACTGGGTTATTGCTCTTGGCGTCTTAAATTCCTTTTAATTTTTTGGTCTTAATCAAATCTTCGATGAAACCATGGAGTTGTCGGCACTCTTTCATGTCATGCCTCTGATCTCGGTGGTAGGGAAACTATTTATTTGGATCTCAGAAGTAATAAAATACTTAATTTTATTAATGAAAAGAAAAACTCCATAAAAGATGGTAATTTAATTTTTGCATTGTGCATTAAAAAGAAGTTAATGGTGTTTATATATTTTTGGGCAATGCTCAGGCAAAAGTAATGTCTATGTATTCTGAAAATTTATGTCCAGAATCATTTAAAATTTGCACTGTTTCTCAAAATTCTAAGCTTGTCCCACATTTTTCAAACAACCATTAAAATTTTACATATTTTCACATCTAATATCAATTTTTTTTATATTTACTTATATAACTTAATATTTAAATGCAATCAAAACATAGAAACGAAAATGTATATTTTACTTCAGATGAACAAACTTAAATACTGTTTTTATGACATTTAAAGATTAAGATGCTATATAAATAAAATTAAAAATTATTTATTAAATAATTAAAAATATATAAAAATTTAATGGCATTTATGTAATCTCTCAGCTATAAATCATTAATTTCCAAATAGCATAACCGAAACTCTGAAACAATCATGAGCAAACATCTCATATTTTCAGAAAGTTGTTCAGAAAGATCACTTCTTGGGTTAATCATTACGATCTTGAAGTAATCATAATTATTTTAACAAAACAAACGGATCTAAATAATGGAAATAAAGAAGAAAACATAAATCTCTGAACCGATGAGAAACTGCTAAATATATTGAAGATTTATGAGTAGATCGCGAGTATCCGAGCGTGATAAAACCGACAGAGCTGCTCTGAATCTCAATGACAAAGCAGGACGCAGAAGCAGATCGACCCCACAAACCATCAAACAAGGAGAAAGGGGAAACCAGAAAAGCCACAACTATGACAGCAATCACTATTTATGAACAAATTGTTTAATGCGAAAGTACAACAAGATTAAATCATTCCGAAATCATTATTAGCATCTGAATCAAGAATTTCTTCACCCCTTCTGAATCAATCGCAGAAAGACAAACCACAAACCTCCCTCCTCCTCCTCCTCTTCTTCAAATCCACATTTTTCAACTAATATTAAAATAAAGATGAAATCTTGCAGAGAAAATCAGATTAAAAAAGCCATCTTTTTTTATCCCTGAAACTGAAACGGAGCTGGCTGTCAAGACAAGATTTTCTTATTGATTATTGATTACTGATTACTAGCTCTTTCTGCGAAGGGCTGCGCCAGAATCCGGTGCCGACGAACTCCGGCCACATTTTCTCCTCCATCTCCGATACCTCCGTCGACGGCGACTTCGCCGGCCAAGGTATGGGTGGTTCAGCCGCCTTTGGGGAGAACGAAGCTTTAATGTTCTGAGCAGATGCCTTGGAATCCACGCCGAGCAGGCCGGACTTCTTCTTCTTCAGCCTCTTAATCTTTCTCCTCCTTCTTCTCATCACACGGCGAAAGAGTCCCATCGGAATCTTTACAACGGTGAGGATGAGAAGGTTGACGAGGCTACAGGGACAACAGCAGGCCACCGCGGCGCATTCCGCCGCCTTCCCGCCGGCAACCTCCGCCAGACGCTTGCCTGGTTTCGGTCGCTCCTTCAAGATCAGCGACTTCCTGCTCGCCAGAGCTCCGCCGTTCGCCGGCGGCCCGCGTGACATTGGGAAGGAGGGATCGCGATTCTGCGATTCTGCGATTATAACATTGCTGGATTGTTTCTTTAGATGTGTAGCCTTCACGTTTTGGCATATTGGGTCGTACACGGGTCGGGTCGGGTCGACTCAACGGGCCGAACAGCGTTGAATTCCTTTGGACTCGCTCCAGGGGCCTGAACGGACGGGAGGCATTTGTTGTGCAATTAATGTGTTCTATATGGTGATAAAAAGTTGCTTACGTGGCAAATTTGGCAGTTAGATGTGTGATCAAAGGCATATTTTACAAATATATCATATAATTTTTAGATATTTTCATATTTAATATTGATTTAAATTTTTGTATTTAGAACATTCAAATATCTAATATTACTATTAATTTTTAGAAACTCTTACGTACCTAATAATTATTATCTATTAACATATCTAAGGTAAATAAATAAATAAATAAACTATATATATATAACACATATTTTTAACATTATACCAAAAGCCAGGAGCAGTAGAACAATAGACTTATATACGTAAAATACAAAAAATATTATGTACAATTCCTATTAAAGTATGGGCAAAAATGTAATATCACAATATTATACTCTCTCTCCTATAAATAGAGATATCATTTTTGTGAAAAATGATACCAAAATTAGCTAAAACAAACATGAAATGTCAACACCGTTGACACAATTTATTGTTTATTCACTCTTTTTTCTCTCACATCTTTTTTTAGGCTCTTTTCCTTAGGGTGGGATTCAAAACAAATTAGGATTCAATTGTTGTCATTAATTCAACCATTTGCAATTGTTATAGAAAACAAGCTTTTATTTGGTGTACACAAAGTTATACAAGTCAATATCTAGCCTGGTAATATCTCTTAATTGAAGTTTGACATCATTTAATTTGTCTGATCCATAACATATCGCCGCATCAAGCCCACCCAGAAGTAATCTCCTGAATTGCATGACAGACAATCCGAAGATGAATGTAGGAGTACCACGCTATATTTCTTCCTTCAGACATATATACTCTTAGGGGGAAAAAAAACGTTACGAGCCATAAAGCCTTCAATCATTTATACTTCAATTAGAAGCAATATGAAGATAAAGTGCTCATCAAATTTTGGTAGAGCTGGCTCCCTACTTTCCTTATTTTAAAGGAGGCTTGAAATTGAGGCATTTCACATGCAATCTAGCTATGTGTCCAATTATCATTTACCTATAATTCAAAAAAATTCTAATATGAGGGAATGGTTGTCTAACCTTAAGGCAAGTTAGTACCTTGCAATATGAATAAGGCAAACAAAAGCTTTAAATGCTATTACCATTGGATGGGGGACCTTTGTTTGATCAATTTATGCTTTTTTATTGGGGGCATTTGCATACATTCCAATTAATTCTTATGAATCTACATTTCTAACCCCCAAATTTTGTTTATCATATAAAAAAAATTACTATTTTAACTTTTAAAGAGTGAAATGCACCTTTTGATGCTTAGGTAGGGTGGTGAGTGCAAAATATGAAGTGTTATATTTGTAAATTCATAGGAATTGAGAGGTATGCATGTAAATTACCCTTTTGTTTTTTTGGTAAATTTGTCTGTTGTGGCAGTACTTGATTTTTTCTTATTGCAGATTTGTCTGGTAATTAATGGTAATTAATGGCAAAGAAGTAAATGTTATAAAGCTATTTTAGTTTACACTGGCATGGCTTTGGGATTTATTACTATTACTTGTAAGCTAATTGCTCCATTTAGTTTAGAATAGAGAAGATGGTACCTAATGAGACTCAATTAAATGCTCTAAAAGTTGGAAATGTCATGCATGATGACTATCTAAATTGTGTATATATACATACATATCTATATAGTTAAAATATACTAATTATTAAAGGATTCATAGGCTAATAATTGTTGGAGAAAAAAAAATATATTTTTAAATAACTTATTTGAACCATAAATTCAACAATTTATCACTCACTATGCTTAAAAAATCACTCAAA
This sequence comes from Phalaenopsis aphrodite, assembly GCA_003013225.1. Taxonomy (NCBI): domain Eukaryota; kingdom Viridiplantae; phylum Streptophyta; class Magnoliopsida; order Asparagales; family Orchidaceae; genus Phalaenopsis; species Phalaenopsis aphrodite. Next base: position 457,130 of record NEWO01000023.1, on the reverse strand, counting down.
TATTTTTTTTTTTTACCATAGTATGACTCAAGATTTGAAAAATTCTAGTGTCTTCTCCTGCTACATTTTTGTTATATGTTTATGTGTTGAATCTTCGTACAATGTTAAGACGTTAAATAATCACTCAACTGCTGAGAATTTTTCGACAGACAACAATCCTAAATTTAAAATTTAAAATTATCTTATAAAAACATAGTGATCTTCGTGTGGGAGTATATTGGTTTTTTTGTGACTTATATATAACACACTAATTCAATAAAACTAAATTTTAGGCGACCATAATGCTCGTACCTCACTGTCTATTTTTTAATAAAATGAAAATAATATCATTTAGGTAGACGCAAACATCGCGTACATGAGGGTTGAAGCTTTTTTTAGGTTATAAAATTTAATTATATATTTTGTAACTATTTATTCATCATTAAAAAAGATTTATCCATGCCATTAAATTTTTATGTATGTATATTGTTTTATGCTTTAATTTAAAAAAAATTGAAAAAGCATATTTATGCATAAATAAGATGATATACGCTCAAAACTTAAAAGTTTTAAGGATTAGATATGTAAATACATAAGAATTGCTTGGTGTGGACAAAAATATACTTAAGAAAGAAAGATTTACATACATACCACTAAATTCTTTTGTAATTACACATTTAACACCTAAACATTAATTTTTTACATCTATTCCACCTTATCTATATATGAAAATGTGTTTTTTATTTTTGTTTTTTTATATTCAAATAACATTATTTTTGATATGATATGATATGAAAAATTTGGGTGGCATGACTATTAAAAATATAAGGAAATTTTGCATATGTAAAACACAATACTTATGTATTTATATATTTACCATCTAAACTTTCATATTTACATATAACATGTTTGTGCTTTAAACTTATACATAAAATGTGTATTTAACTTTTAAAAGTGCTATTAATGTATTTTTAATAATATTAAGGATTTGATTGCTTTATGTGTAAATATGAAACTTTAGGTGGAAAAATTATTCCATACGGATCAGACACTGCACGCAGCTTGCGTGCGGTGTCTAATCTGGACTATTAATCACCTGATCTACGGTCCTAATGTATTTCGGTGGGCCCCACCTAAAATTTTTTTTCTATTAAAAAAAAAACGGAAATAATCCTGATCGTAGATCACCGTGATCTACGCCCAGGATCTGACACCGCATGCATGTCCGTATGCAATAATTTCATCTTTAGGTGAAAATATGTAAATAGTAAAAATGAAATTTAGGTGTTAGATATGTAAATACAAAGAAATTAGGTAGTAAATACACTTGCATGGTGTATGTGTACTTCACCGTGGCATCTCTTTCGCTGTGGCTGACAGATACCCTTCTCTCCGCTTTGGCCCTTCTCGACTCTCGACTCTCACTTTGCACTGAGATACCATTCAACGAACACACAATCAAATAAGTATCGGCTTCAAACTTCTCATCTCGTCATCTTCATATTCCTCCAATTTTCTGACGGTTGAGCGATGCTTACCTTAAGCCTCAATTCGTCATTCTCTTCTTTCCCCGAATTCTCTGCTCGCCATTCCTTCTGCCGGAGGAGCATGAGATCACGAATTCGTACTCCGTGCTTGAAGAGCAAGAGTTTAGGGTTCTGGAGTTTGCCAAAGGCGGTTCTGAGCGCGGAGAGGGCAGTTGAAAGCGGAGGTGGGAAGGGTGAGGAGGCGGAAGAGTATGACGCGATCGTGATCGGATCGGGAATCGGGGGGTTGGTGGCAGCCACGCAGCTCGCCGTTAAGGGGGCCAGGGTTTTGGTGCTCGAGAAATACGTTATTCCTGGTGGAAGCTCTGGGTTCTACGAAAGGGACGGCTTCACTTTTGATGTCGGCTCATCCGTCATGTTTGGGTTCGGCGATAAGGTCATTGGTCAAACTCATCCATGTCTTGATCAGTATGATGCTGCTGCTTTTTCTTGTTTTCTTGTGCAGAAGCTGATAATTTGCTTGTTTTTTTGGCCTAGCAATGTTTTAGCTGTGTTTATCATATATGTTGAATTTAGTTTGATTCATGGAAATCATCTGAATACATGCCACGCAATTCTTGCTAATTACATACCTAACACCTGAACTTTATGCTTACATGTATCACACTTAAATCTTTAATATTACATAAAAAAATGCCACTATTACTAACTTTTTAAAAGTGAAATTATTCCTTTTTATACATAGTTTTATGACACCAAAATGTAATAAATGTAAATATCAATCTTCAAATGTTAGATATGTGCATACGAATTAATTGCGTGGTATATATGTGAATTTCCCTTGCTTTAATTGTGTCTTGCCATGTAATTGTTTCTTTCAGGAGTTGTTGTGGCTTGGTTTTCACTTATGCCTTCTTCTAGAGGTTGCCAATATCCTAGTTTTTTACGGCTCGATCTCATACCAATTGATGCCAAACTCGATGGAAAACATCATCGATTTTGCCATGGTGCTGAATGAGCAATGGGATTAAGTGGAATTTGAACATGTTTTAGTATGTTTTTGTTGTCAAAGGCAAAGGATTTAGCCACCTCACTCGCCACCTAGGAGATGAAATAGAGGGTTTAGCAAAGAACTTGAAGTCTTAGAAGAAACATTCCCATCAAGTCTTTAGGGAGGTCAGTTCTTATTTATTTTAATTTTTATGATGCCTTGCCGAAGTCATGATTAATGAAGTTCGATTATGTTGGGAGGTTGAGGTTAATATTTATGGATTTTAGGGATGAATCGAAACACCATGTGGCATATCCTCATCACAAAAGTCTCAAATGTTAATGTGATGTGTTTACTTTGGTTTGTTTAACACTTTATTGTCAAAACATGTATTTGACCTTAATGTTACCTTTTAAGTTTTGTCATCGTTGGCCTATTGTGCTGTTCTTAGTGAAAGCCAAAAACACTTGAGAGTTTTTTTTTATGATGTCAATGACAATGAGGATGATGAGTTTGTCTTAGTTATTGGAATCTCTAGTACAATGGCTTGATAATGAACTTGAAGCTATCAAGGGGAGTTCTAGTACTCCTGCTTAATAAATCATTGGACTTGTCAATGGCCATCTAAAGCTTGACTTCCTCCCATTGTTCAGGTTGCGTAGGAGAGGCAAATTAGCATGCCACCCGTTGTAGCTAAGGTTGTTGTGGAGGTGGGAAGGCTTTAGGTGTGCCCGCTAGAAGACTGTCATCTTCTTGCCACTTTGAATGCTATAGACTACGAACTACTTCACCAAATATCATGATACGATTGTCTTGAACGTTATTTTTGAGCCTATTTTTTTGACAAGATGGTGGATGTTGCTGCCTATGACCTTAACTCTATTAGTTATTTGAAAAAATATGGAAGAAGTTAGATAATTTTGTATGATACCTTGCATTATGCTATAATGCAACAACATAATGCTTGTTGGTAGTTATCATTTGATGTGGTGAGGGCTTTCAAAATTTTAAAGGGGGATAATCATTTTTAAAAGGGAATCATTGTTTTCTTGTATGATAAGTTAAGTCATTGATAATATGAGAAAGAGAAGTTGCATCTTCTTACTGAGGTGGAGAAGAGTGAAGGCAGCTTTGTTGAAGGTTGAGGTAAACATGATGTCAACGTTAAAGGTTGAAATCTAGGAGAGGCTATTCTTCATCTCGACATTGTCACATTAGCTGAAGCGTGCTAGGAAGTAATCTATTGAGCCTAGGATCACCAAGGAAGCGTGAACCTCTAGGCCCATTACCTTTATGATTTGTTGGATGTTGATAATAAGAATTTCATCTTACTCGAGGAGTCAATCCCAAGGCTTTACTTTTTTGAGTCTAAAGTGGTAGCAAAGGTTAACGAAAAACTCGAAAAACTTGCGAAATTACTTTTTCAAGTCGGCGAAACTCTTCATGAAGCCTTGAAGGAGAACTCCTTGATGAAGGTGACCTCCTTTAAGGTTTCGAGTGAATTTGAGTGTTCAAAAGATCTTTGAATTTTGGTTGAATGAAGGTTCAAAGGTGGTGTCATTTATTATTTGGATGTCTTCTTGAAGTTAATATCATTATCTAGAAAAATGACGACCTTGAGTAATTTCTTCACCAACTTGTCTAACATGAGATTGATTGAAGATGAGGATGAGTAGGCATGTTGCTACTTTTTAAATTCCTTTTTTTTAAAAAGCTATTCTATAATGAGACAATTAATAAATAAATATTTGGAAAAATTGTGTAACAGAATTGCAATGAATTTTTCATTAGATTTTTATTTTTTATTTACTATTGATGACATTTGTTATTCAGTGATGAATAGCTTACCATTATTTGTTTGTTGGCTTTTTGTCCTTCTCTGCCTTTTGATATTTTATAGAACAAGTTGTGGTTGATGCCCTTTGTTATCATTGCTGTTTCGAATTTAAGAATTGCCTCTTGAGAGTAAACGTCACCTACTAAATGTAGATCTAGCTGAATTAAAGGAGTCCAAGTTCAAAGGCTGATTTTTTTCTCTTATGCTATTATTTGAACTATGCGATGCTCAATTACTATTATGTTGACTATGTATGAGCATTTGACCATGTGTGATTATTGTGAAGCATATAATACAAAGGGTTTGAGATGAGCCTTAGTGATTTGTTTGATTTTTTCTGATAGCACTTTGCTTTTGGCTACTTGGCAAGTTATCACAAGCATGAGTTGCATTTTCGTTGACATCCGTCAACTCACTTTATGGAAAAAGTGCATCACATAGGTTGCTTATTAATAAAGCTTTTCTTTGTGGGCTTTGGGCTCACCTCAATGAGCATTTCACTCTTAGAATCGACTCAATGTATTGAAGGAAGAATTATACCCACTCTTGTATGTGAAAAGTCAATTTTAGTCATGCCAGATGTTGGTGATTAGTTAAGCTCTCTTTTATTGTGCTCCTTTTTTATACTAGAGGGAATATGACTTAACCAAACAAGATATCCGCCTTCCTTGAGGGCTAGTGGCTCTCATTAGGGAGGTGTCTATCATATAGGCTTACCCACTAGCGGGTGATTTCTCGAGAGCCATCTGCTCACCTTGACTAGTTTGTACTAGTTCACTCATTCTTTATTAGATGAGTTAGGTCTTGAAAAGACAAAAAATAATATTATTAGTTTTTTTTTTCTTTCCTTTTTTAATCTAATCTTTACCAAATTTTATACGATGTGACTGATAGACTACACCACATTTAAGAGCCACAGGCTTGTCTATTAGTGAAAACAATATATCACGAGGGCCATTAGCTCACCCCCAAGAGGATTCAACCTTGAGTGCTAGTTGTCCATCATTTAATCATGTGCAATTTTCACATTAATTTTGAAATTGAATTTTACTAAAAGCTGAGATTCTTGAGAGTTTTTGGAGTGCTTATACTCTGTGTATATGATAATTCTCTATACTGTACAATTCTTATATGTTATAAGCATTACGCTCCTCCATTGTTTAAGCCTTTATAATCCATTTTGTTAGTCTTATGGTATTTTTTTTTATAATTTTATCTGTCATCCGGCTCCGACGAATCAATGACAATTTCTCGTTTTACCACTAACACTCAATGCTTTAACCATTTTCCCACTAATTTTAGGTTTGTTTGCTCCCATGAATAGGTACCCCCAAGTGGGTATATTCATATTTTCAGCTTCCCCGCTTAACTTATCTTAATGAGATTTTTTTACGGGCTTCCGTCATCTTGACGAGCCCTCATTTCTACCTCCATGATACTTAGATGTCCACTTGTCTTTTCTTTTTCTAATGTTAGGGTTATCTTGAATCAATTTTAATTTTATACATCATTTTTAGCTGCAATTGTTATTATACTTGGTTGGAATGTTAACTTGTGTTGTTGGATCATGAAGGTTGAAGTCTCCGGTGGTTGACTTGATTTTTGTACTTGCAAATGTAAGTGCACGTGTCAACTAAATAATATGGTGTATTTGAATAAGAGATCGTTTCCATGAGGATAAGTTGTGAATTCTGAAAAATAGAATCATCGAAAGATAATTTTTATGTTTTTTAAAATGACAAAAATTTTAAAATATGATTTTTTTATTTGAATTTACAACCTATGTTATCAAGTTCTTGGGAATGATTTTCATTTAAAATCTTGTTGTTAATCAGGATCATAAATAGTTTTTAGCCGTTTTCAATAGCTAGAAACTCTACTTTTAAAAAATCCTTAATGTTATATATCTTTGCAATTAGTGGTTTTCAAAATTAGTGTTTTCATTTCCTTAAACGATTATTATGATTGAAAAGCAATATATCTATTCTTTCAAATCCTGGTTATAAATCTTCCTTACTTAAAGTATGACTCTTTTGATATCATTAACTTACGCTAAATATTAAGCAAGGGTTTGGTTATTAGCACTTTGACGCTCTAGATAATGGCGTTGCATTCTACATTGCAGAGCCAAGCTCTTGGGATTAAACTAGTTGGAAACATTTTCAATATAGTTCCATGATACTGCGGCGCTGTTGCAGTAAATGCTTGTGTAAAATTGTTACAGTGCTTTTGTGATGTCTTATCAAGCTTATTATTTTGTCAATTTTCGATAATAAAGTATAAAATAAGCATCATAAAAGCATAAAATAACATAAAATTTACCCAAAAATACACCTAAGATTTATGCATTTTGAACGATTAGCAGTCTAAACTTTTGGAAGGGCTTCATACCAATGCTTCTTTTTTCCTTATCGTCAATTTATTTTCTCCTCTAGTCTTCTTTATATTTTCTTATCCTTTATTCCTTCTCTTTCTTTTTCCTTTCTATCTCATTGGCTTCATCAATCATCACTAAGCCATATTTATTTCTCGTTCCTCAGTTCTTGCTCCAACTTCATTTTATATTTTTTATATTCTTAGTTCATATGTCGCCTCTTTTTTATATGATTTCTTTCATTTCATTCTCTATCTTATTTGATTTGAGGGAACTAAAATTTTGGGCTATGTTTTGCGATTTTCTTCGTTAAACATTTGAATTGGAATTTTTTATGGGCTAATTTTGAAGCTGGTATTGTTGCAACTCGGTGGATTGTTATTGCTGTGTTCAGGGTCAACATATGTTAGTTCTATTTTTAAATCTATCTTTATATCACCTTATAAAAAGGAAAGAGCTGTAATTAGCGTCCATAGCAAATGCATTTTCACTTGTAATTTCAAGCAGAAAGTTATTATATTTCATTCTTTCTCTATGATTGCATATTTTGGTGGCCTTTTGAATTTCTCATATTTGACAATTCTTTGACTTTGGTTTCATGTGATTTGACGAGTTTTACTTGATGGGTTCCTTTAGTAACCTTGTTAACCTAGTTTGTTCTGCAGGAGTCACAAAATTTTTGAGTAAACTTTTTTTCTCTCATTTTCCATTTGAATTTATCACCTCTTGCTATGGATACAGTCATTTTGGGCATCTTTTGTCTATGTTTAGGATGTTCTTCTAACATTGCTTTCGAAGTTGGTAGGAGCAAGAGCCAGATTGCTCTTTAAGGCCATTCTCATGTTGACTTGATCTTGCTGAGGTTTAATTGTCCCATTGCAGCTTCGATCTTCTGGGAGACAAGATCCCTTGCATGAAATTTTTTCTCGTGTATGCTTGTCATAGTACTTGACGATTCACCTCTTAACCTTCGAATGGAGTGAAGCTTGGATCCTCAGTTCTTTAAGTGGGTTAAGCCTTTAGTATAGAGTATCTCCATTTTGAACCCCCTAGTTGCTGAGTTCTTCAGAGTTGGAGGCTACTCTTTGAGGACCCAAAGTACTGTAAGAGGATGAATGGATGTTTTTTCTGTTGAGTGCTATAGATCTGTGGGAAAGGATGAATGAATATTGCTTTATTAAGGATATTAGAGTTATTCAAATCATCTGAAAGAATGATTGTGATAGTTTGATCCATCTTCCTTCGGCATTTTCAACTTATTTTTTAGTGACTTGAAGTACTTTAAGGCTTATAGTTGCTAGTTTTGGTTTCTGATATTTGATCATATGACTTGGCTAAGTTGAACTTAGCGAGTTCCAATGTGATTTGGCTATCTTGATCTAAGTGAGTTAGTGTTGTACAATATGCTTTTGTCATCATAAAGGATAGGACATGCCTAATCAGAGCAATTGAAAGTTCATAAGGTTTCCTTGATTAATTAAACATGACTAATTATGATTTAATTAAATAGGAGTATTGAGGGGGAAATATTTCTTTTATTTACTAGAGAACCTATCATTATCATCATTAGTTTTATCTATTCGAGTTTGGTTTTATGATTTCTCATGTTCTATTTGTTCCTTTTAATCATTTTTTGAGGGGCTTTAAATATATTTATTCCAACTAAATTTTAACAACAACTATTCATATAAGTTTGCGTTTGCCCTTTTTCTTTTGTAGTCATTTGGATCTAATTTTATTAACCCACATAAAATCGCTCCAACATTTGTTTTATTTGTAATCTTTCTTTAATCTATCTATTGCTATTTTGTCCTATACATCTTAACTTTCTTATTTCTGTCGTACATAACTTAGATATCTATAAATTTTTAATAGCCGATATTCTTATCTTTTCAACATTGCCAACTTAATTATAATTTGGAAGGAAGACACCTTTCAGTCTCCATGACATCCTCCTATCGTATAAAAATTTTAACGCGCTTATTTATTTTTATCATCTATCTTTAACTCTAGGAGATATATCTCCTCTATCTTCTCTATTTCTTCATTTTTTTAAATAATAGATAAAAAGTACTTAAATTTATTACACCTAGATATCACCTCATCTTCCAATAATATTAAATGTGAATTGCTAAGATCCCACTAAAATTAAATATCATATATTCAATTATTCTAGTTATTTTAGGTCTCCATTTTTTAAACATTTCTACCACTATTATAATTTTTCACTAGTGTCATAGATGTCTCCCTGATTTAAATTATATCACATCTAAAAGGCATATACCGAAGTACCTCACTATAGAACAATCTCATTTATATGGGAGAATGATTACAAGGTCCATATATCCAATGTTAAATACATAGTCTACTGACAAAAAATGGAAGGTTTTTTAAAATGATACTCTTCTCTAGCACTCCCCTTCCAGTTGTATCATATATTTTAGTGGGCTCCAATTTGTTATGTAGTTTGTAAATCTAAAGTAAACGTTGGCTTTAGTCAATATATCTAGCAGCTATTTTACTTAGAAAATGAAGATATGACGGCTACGTTTTCTATTACACCCAAAGTTTTTCTCCTTTTGCTTTGTGCATTTGTTTCAAACTTGTGAAAAACTCTCTCTTAAAAAGTATAATTCTCGGATGCTCTTATTTTTAAAAATGCTGTTGTTACCATGACCTAATAATCAAACGCATATTTCAATAGATTTCTTCTTTCATGAAGCTGTTTAGATGGAACTGTTACTAGGGTATGTTCTTGAGGGGGATTCCAATTTATTTCAGCTCAGCAAGATTATATATGTGCTAAACTAATGTCCTTGGGTGTGGGGTTTGATAAATTTTAAAAATTTAAGTTAGTGTTACAAGTTAAACCATATGTCACTCCGGTTTTGTTTGAGTCATTTCAGCTTATTATGGGCTTCGAAAATTTGCTCCCCATCCTTTCTTGAAATGAGATAAGAGAATTTTATGTGAGGCCCCAAGAAAAATTTCATAAGTCAGATGAAATTGTAAAAAATACACAACTCATAAATTTAACTCTCTTTCTTATGAAGTCTTTAAGATTTTAGGTTCAAAATCTCCCACAGGCACAAGTATCTATGATTAATCATCCCGCCTGATACATAAGAACACTTTTGATTAAAGTAAGTCATTAAAGCACTGATTGGTAGCATTAATTTAATTTTTAAATTAAGGAATTTTTCACCATGAGCTTAAGGACAAATTTTGAGAGGAATGATGGTGAATCCGGTTAAAATCCCATGATTTTGTTATTTTGGGTTGTTATGGTCTCTAGTCTATTTAGAGGAGATAGTCGACCCATCTTGATAGGATGATCTTTGTCAGTAGCCATGAATTGTTTCATCCAAGAGGACTTTGTAGACTTGGGGTGGATGCTTGTCTAAGAGGAAAAGTTTAAGTGAACCTTAACTTACATAAGGCTTCTTGCCTTACCGCGTATACTTTATGATTCATAATTCAAAGGGGCAAAGCCCTATTGGGGAACAAACAAGTTATAACCGTGACTGTAATAGAGTTGCGTTGTTGGACCAAATCATATAGTCAGAGTGCTCTTGTCGTAAACATTATATCTGTGGAGCAATTGGGCTATACTAAACTGACAAAAGACTCAAATCACGTGCTTATTAATGCAACTTATTTTGTGTGTGCATATAATTGTACTCAATATGGTATTATTTCTATTTGAGCTTATGTTCACATTGATTTTATAACCCTCGACAAATGATTATAGATGATAAATGAAGTATACTCTAGGCTTTTAGGATGATACATTTCATTTAAAAATTTAAAAATTTTGTAATTTAAAATATTGTTTTTGTTGATAGGCCCCTACAACTGATATTTATCTTTAATACGGTCATCATTGGAGAGTTTGAATTATTGAATTTATAATTTGAGAGCTTGATTTTATTAATTTATCTCTCTGATTAAGATTCACATTCAACACTGACATTACCTGGGTATTTGATTGTTTACACTATCTGAATTTATGATTTATCATTTAAATTTGTCAAGGCATAAGTCTTATCAACTTTAATCCTTCTAAAGAGGAGGATTAGATTGACCAAATTGGCCTTAGTTTTGTCAATTCTAGTTCTGATTATGAGTAGAACTAGACTTGCTAATATAGGATCTCAGTTTTTTCAATTCTAATCTTTATTATGAAAAGGATAGAACTGAGGAATTTGGTACATACGATCTTAGCCTATATATAAAACTGTCCATTTAAAAGCGTGTAATATGTATTTAGTTTTGTTTATTTTCAAGAAGAGATTTTATAAAATTTAAGTATACTTTCATGCTTCTCAAAATAAAGACAGATTGAATTTATTTTATTTTTAACTCGTTCATCAATCTTAGATAAAATATTAAAACATTCAGTGCATTGATTGGAGCTTATACATGGGTATTTCAACTCTGAAGACTTAAATACAATTTATGAAACACACCTTTTAAGACATCTTACATGTCTTTTGAAATATAATACTCAAGTTGAAGAGTGCCTTACGAAGCATGTTATGACATGATTTTTTTGACAATTTTAGGTTGGCTGTCTACTACCTTACAAAGCATGTGCAAGCTTAAAATAATTCTGATTTAACTGTTTTGTGCGAGTATGTCATTATTAAATGTCGCACAAAATTCAACTTTTAATTTTCAAACAATGCCTTTACAACACCTTATGTCCGTCCTTTTGCCTGTTGCGGATTTGGTGGCCTATTAGACGTTTTAGATATTTCTGTGAATTCCAGCAATGCATTTGCTCCTTGTGCTTAGTCCTAATTCATTGAATTAAATATTCAACAAGATTTACTTTCTGCTTGAGGACAAGTATTTGAGTCCTTATGGGTACAGTTGGAGTTCGAGCACAAGTCTTATTCGTGTTTTATTCTTGTCTGAGTACGGGTTTCATATTTATTGTAGGCTGTACATGTGATTGTTGAGGAGCTATCGAATGCCTTATAAATTTCATGCAGTTTTTGTTGGTGTTTAATTCGTATATCTCCATTCCAAAATAATACTTTGGATAGCCGCTTCATTCCAAGTTCCATGTTCAATTCTATGCTCATCTTAGATTTCATTTCTCTATTTTGTTTTTGCATACGAGGATATTTGAGTGGCCTTGACAACGATCAAGGCATTTCAGGCTCAATTTGTTTGCATTGTTCGAAATGCAGTTTGTTTTGTGAACAGACATCATTCGAATGACTTTGACAACAGCCAAGATAACCGGGCTTGATTTGTGTGCATATGGATGCTGTCACTTGCTTTGATACGTTGGTGAGAGAGTTTTTTGTCTTATTTAAAACTCGCTATAGGGCAATGAATGCAATATTCTGAAACACGCCTGAAGTATCATTCTATTGCTAATATTGGCCAATCATGTTTTTACAATGGAGTTTTAAGACAGTTGAAGGCGACCGGGGAGTTGAGAAAGTTGGTGGTCAAAGTTGATAGGTTTGCTAATCTCTCTTGCTGTGGTATTTGGATTGGTATCTATGATATTGGGCTGAAAAAGATCATTTTTTGCTTGACATATTTCTGCACAATGGTAATCTGGCTTTATTTACTGACACTCCTGCTGCCATTAGGTCATTGGGCATAACTTTTTCTTACTGATTTTGTATCATTTTTGCAGTTATATAGATTGACTGATCTCTTTTATGAATTAATGATGAGAATTGCTTCAACATTATTATGAACAGGGTAATCTGAACTTAATTACACGAGCATTGGAAGCTGTTGATAGCAAGTTGCAGGTCATACCCGATCCTACTACTGTTCACTTTCACCTTCCAGATAACCTCTCGGTTTGCGTACATAGGAAATATGATTCATTCATTTCAGAACTTGTTAACCATTTTCCGCATGAGAAGGAAGGGATACATAAATTTTATAATGAGTGCTGGAAGGTATAATAGCTTTATTTTCATTCTACAGAGTGTTCTGTTTTTGGTCAGACTACTTAGTTAAAAGCCATTTTTTTTAACAGATCTATAATTCGTTGAATTCGTTGGAACTCAAGTCATTGGAGGAGCCCATATACCTTCTTGGACAGTTTTTCAAGAAGCCTTTTGAGTGTCTGACACTTGGTAATTCATAAAAAAACTATCTTTTTCCTGGAGTTGTGCATTCTACTTAGCACCTTATTCGTCCATTACCTATTTTTTTCTTTCATAAGTTATCTTAACAAGGCTGTCATTAGCATAGAAATGATCTAGTCTCCACCTTTTTTTGATATGCTGCTTTTATTTTGTAGCTTTCTATTTGCCTCAAAATGCTGGTGATATTGCTCGAAAATTTATAAAAGATCCTCAATTGCTGTCCTTCATCGACGCTGAGGTCTGAATATTCAGAACTTGTAAACACTTAAATCCATCTTCTACAGTGATTTGTAGTTAGTACGTGTCTTTGGCCTTTCTTACAAAGATGGGTGGTTGTTGCCTTTGCAGTGTTTCATTGTGAGCACAGTCAGTGCTCTGCATACACCTATGATAAATGCAAGCATGGTATTAATGCTTTCCCAAGTTGTTTTGCTAATCAAAGAGAAGCATAGCACATACATCCTTTCATTTTCCCTTCGTATTTTTAATTTTTTTTTATTCTGTTAGGTTCTTTGTGATAGACATTTTGGAGGTATCAATTACCCTGTTGGTGGTGTTGGTGGTATAGCAATGGCTTTGGCAAATGGACTAGTTAATAAGGGCAGTAGGCTACTTTATAAGGCAAATGTGACGAACATTGTGCTCAAAGATGGAAAAGCTGTGAGTGCCAAATTATATCGACTGTAAGCTTGAATGGCCATAATCACCAGCAATCCAGAACTGTTACTTGGGAAGGGATGGCCTATTTGATTCTAAAAATAACTTTGTTGATTCTAAAAATATCTTTGTTGCACAGGTGGGAGTGAGGCTATCAGATGGAAGGGAGTTCTTCGGCCAAACTGTGATATCAAATGCAACTAGATGGGATACATTTGGTACTGCCTTTCTAAAACTATTGACCATCCTTTTATTAAAGAATCACTACAACATATTACACTCATGCATCCCTCCCCCCCCCCCCCCCCCCCAAAAAATAAATGTTTGCTCGACTTCTTAATCTTTTGTTTGTGAACTGAGTCACTTTAGAAAGTTATTGTTGTACTCATTCCACCTGCTTCTTACAAGCACAATGATTGCTATTTTGAAGCAATCATAAAATATGGATTCTCTTAAAACATGTAAGTTTATTTTTTGAGGCATATACATACTTGTGTGGTATGGCACAACAAGGCAACATGATGTGCTTTAAGACGCGGGAGCAACCTATAGACAATTTTTTTGTGACCATTGCTACAGTGTTGTGAATTCTCGCAGATTGGACCGGTCCAGGAGGGCCAGTCAACCATTGCTTTACGTTGTTTTCCCTCATATTCGAAGCGGGGTCCACTCCTCTTACCCTAAGACTGCTTATATGTTATTTCTTGTGTTTAGGTTACTTTTTGGCTCAAATTTTTGTCAGGACAGCTGCCGGTGTTTGTTTTTTCCTTCGAGGGTTGTATCCAAGGGTCGAGTGGTGCTCTGGCTGTTTCTCATTTTTGAGGTGGCGATTTATCCTTCCCTCATCGCATTTCGCCTCTCCATGTCGTCCTGCTTTGCTGCAGCCGCCCCAAGGCAGTATCTTTTGCTATTTTTCACTGCAGTCTTCTCATTCCAGCCCTTCTTGCTCACTGCCTTATCTCGGACAGCTGTCTTGCTAGCCTGTAATCCCCCCACTTCGGCCCATCACTGCCGTCATCCAGAAAACAATAAACCTGCTGCTTTCGTGCTGTCCTCTGGCTGTTCTGGCTTTTCCTATAGCACCTCACCGCTCTGCTCGCCACCGCTTGCTGCCCTTGCTGTCCCGGCCATTCGCTTCATTGTCAAGGTGATTCCAACCCCTCTTTTGTCTGTCCCAACCACCAACAACCCCATTTCAGCCACCTACCTCCACCACCCTTAGGTCGAGCCCTAATGTGAGTTCGTGTTGTGTTTGTTGTAATTTTTTTTCTTTGAATTGCGTATGATGTTAACCATCTATTTGCTTTTCAGTAATAATTTTTGCTTTTCTTATCATGGTTTGGGTTAACTCCTGTATCATTTGATATCAGAGCTAGTCCATCCCTAGTCCTATTCTAAGGTTTCTAGTATCCTGCATGCCCAAACCTATCTCCACCAAAAATTTTCCTTTGCCGCCCTACATCACCCTTACAACGCCTACTTCCACCTACCCACACAAAAAACCTAGCCATGCCACCAAGGAGATAATCATCGGAAGCCTGATCGAGGTGAAAAAACACGATGACGTTTTTGCGAGATTTACAAAGAGTTTCTAAGAGACTGTTAGGGAGGATATGCGGGAAACCAACCAACTACAAAGAATGCTTACCACTTTCGAGAGGAGGAAGTCCAGATGGGTTACCCATAGTCGCAATGGTGACTTGTTAGTTCAAAGGGATGGAGTGATCCTCTTCCATCATGTGGATTCCAGAGATGAAGAACTTCTACCTCAAAGATGTGACTTGAGATATCTAAGAAGTTAAAATTTTGAAAGGTGGATTTATTGTATTTTGATGGCCACATGGATCCGGACGAGTTCCATGTGTGGCTTTGGACATTGGAATGTTTCTTTGAGTGCCAATACATCCCACCGTACGAAATGTTGAAACTAGCTGTCAACAAGTTAAAGAATAATGCGTTATTTTCGTGGAAAAATTTGAAGCACATACACCAACGTGAAGGAAAAGATAAGATCACTACTTAGTATCTACCAGCTCAATACAAACTAAGTTTCAAACCTCAACTTAAAAAATAGAAAGCCCACATCATCAGACGACCACCACATTTTACAAATAAGGTTCAACACTAGGACCTTATTGCCAGAGTACATATAGAGGAATTTCCAAGCTAACTTTGCCTGAAGAGACACTAGTTCACAGTGGAGGCCAGAGGGCACCGATCCGCATTCCCAAATTCATTCTTGTAGAAAGTGTTTAAAGTGTCATACATTTGGACATATTGAAGCAGATTGTACAACCAATGGGTGATATGTTTCACCGAGTAGGGAATAGTTGAAGAAATGGATAATAACACAATCAACACAGAAGAGAGTAAGGACACAAAGGAGGACTAGATTCCAATAAATGAGGAAGAAAATCACATAGCTTCAGTTGAGGGCACAAGAGAGACTCCAATGTAATTCATAGTGGTTGTCCAAAATGGTCCTAAGTCCGAGGAACTGACAGCTAACACCTGACAACCTTAGATAAGAGAAATCCAGATTTTTCAGATAGATAAGCTCCTTCTAGAATTGTCCCTATTGAGGGAGATCCAACATGTCAGAAATGGGGCCCTTTTGTGTCATGTCAGGAACATTACATGGAGTTATTTAGATATTAGATTCAGTTCAACCATGCACCCAACATCAGATGTCCAGACAGGAGGGATGAACCACAAATTTAAAAGTTTTCTTAGGAGCTTAATGGGGAATACAATTCTCTAATTGGTTCTAGGTCTTATCAAAGAAAAATATGATGCATCTCTTGAGTGGTTGCTAGTGAGAGTGGTGCAGCCTGCCACAAATTTCATCTTAGAGTTGATTCATCATCACATACCTATTTACAGATACATCCAACCGATTATGAGGATTAGAAGAGTGATTATAAATTTACTTGCTTGGGATTGGACTCGTGAGAATCTGTCATTTTGTATCTCTAAGTCAATTTGTGCTAAAAGTGGATGGATACTTATTCTATCAAAATGTGTTTTGGAATGACAATGATTACATGATTGACTTTCTGGACCTTCCAACATTTTCACTACTGTCAATAGGGCTGATTTGATTACTTTATAGAGACAAAAGCTTCGACAAATATGGTCAAAGCTTCCCCAATCCCGGGAGACTGATGTGGGAGCAACCTGGAGATACGTTTTGGCGACCTTTGCTACAGTGCCACAAACTCATGCGAGGGAGGGTAGCTTGGACCGGTCTAGGAGGGCCTATCGACCATTCCTTTACGTGGATTTCGCTCCTATTTGGAACAAAGATCCACTCCTCTTTACCCTTAGACTATTTATATGTTAATTCTTGTGGTTTAGGTTAATTTTTGGCTTAGATTTCTATCAGCACAACTGCAAGCATCCGTTTTTTCTCTTCAAGGGCTTTCTCTAAGGGTTGAGTGGTGCTCCAGCTAAATCTCGCTCCCGAGGTGGTGATGTATCCTTCCCCCTCGCTTCCCGCCATTCCAAGCCGTTCTTCCAAGCTGCATCTGTGCCCAGGACAACATCTTTTGCTGTTTTTCACTGCACTTTCCGTTCCAACCCTTCTTGCTTGCTACCTCTTATGGACAGCCACCCCTTATTTGTCCCTTCACTTTCGTCATCCGGAAAACAGTAAACATGCTGCTTTCCAGCTGTCCTCTGGCTGTTTGAGCCTTTCCTACCGCGCTTCGCTGCTCTGCTTGCCACCCCACTAGTTGCCCTTGCGTTCCCAGCTGTTCGCTTCGCTGCCAATGCAATGCCGGCCCCTCCTTTGGCTGTCCCAACCACCTACAACCCCATTTCAGTTACCTACCTTCGCTCCCCAATCACCTAGCCCCGGTGTGAGCTTGTGTCATGTTTGTTGTAATTTCCCTTTCAAGTGTGTGATTTTAACTGTGTATTTGTTTTTCAGTAATAATATCTGCTTTTTCTATCATGATTTGGGTTAACTCCGGTATCATATATAGTACACATTTCACACCTAAAAGCATATTGCTATATAGAATATTCCGATTTAATAATTAAGAGTGTTAAATATAGATATTATATATGTATATCTATAGATTTGTTATTGATTAAATAATAATTATTAAGGATCATGGTCTAGAGCATGAATTTTTGGAACATAGTGAAAATGATTTTAAGGGAGAAACATAGGAAGGAAGAGCTAGTGATGGCTAAAACAAAATTGATTTGATAATGCCATGGATTATATCTAATTTGTGTCAACTTAAGATTGCACCGTGTCGGATAGGTGCCTAAGATGTAAAACATTAATGAGATGTTCCAAGTGGCATGTTGCCATTTGCAATCTCATCCAAATATTCGACAAGGAGGCTGACACAAGTCTTTCTCTTGAGTTTCTGTGCTTTGAAGACATCATGTTTCATTTTGACATGATGAGTTAGGAAAGCATTACCATATGAAGGCAGACATATTCAAATAGTTTTAACGGAAATTTACTTACATAACAAACAAACAAACACTTCTTATGTATTTACTTATCTAACGCCCAAAGTTTGGTATTTACATTTGTAACAGCTTGGTGTCATAAACCTATGCATGAAAATGTGTATTTCTCTTTTAAAAAGATAGTGATTGTGGTATTTTTGATGTGATATTAATGATTTGAGTGGCATGCATGTAAATATGGAAGTGTTTAGGTGTTAGATTTGTAATTACATAAGATTTGTGTGGTATGTATGTAAATGCTCCTAATTTTATATGTTTTTCCTTACTGGAGGCTTCCATAATGCTTGAAATTACAGGCATTTGCGTAATAATACATGCATAGACTGTATGCTGTTCATCATCCATCCTGCTTGCATTACAGGTAAATTGTTGAAAGTTGATGACATTCCGCAAGAGGAGAAAAACTTTCAAAAAATCTATTTGAAGGCACCATCATTTCTCTCCATTCACATGGGAGTCAAATCATTTATTTTGCCTCCTGTTACAGACTGTCACCATTTCATTCTAGAGGTATATAGAAGCTCTTGTATTGTTTATTCTATGGAGTCGCAATATTAGGAAATAGGGAGACAGGTTGCTGTTATGGTTACATGCAGGACACCTGGGATAGGTTAGAGAAGCCTTATGGAAGCATCTTTTTGAGTATTCCGACAGTTCTTGATCCGTCTTTGGCTCCTGAAGGACATCACATTTTTCATATATTCACAACATCAAACATAGAAGATTGGCAGGCAAGTACAGATGCTTGCATCTGAGGCCAGTTCAAATTCATTGATTCTTTAGTTTACCTTTAGAAGTACAGAATGTGACGTTGTTTCAAAATGTTGCTTCTGTCTATTTTTTATTTTAATTCAAGCTCTACTGGTTTTTTCCTTGTAACAGGGTTTATCTCGCAAGGAATATGAAGCAAAGAAGGAACTTGTGGCTGATGAAATCATCAGCAGGCTTGAAAAGAAACTATTTCCTGGTCTCAAGAATGCTGTGGTGCTAAAAGAGGTACATGAGATGCTTCTTAATAAGGAAGTATCTTCAAATTATTGATAGCGTTCATCACTTTTCCAAATAATTGAAGCTTGAATGAAGCGCACATGCCATTTTTAAAATGCTTATCATTTGATGGATTATTTGAATTTGTTGAAATTCAGTTTGGTCTATTATCATCCTACGTCTGTTTTGAGCTTTTAAGAGCCAATTCACTTGATTGTGTCGAATCACCCGGACTGAATAGTATTGTTGTTTTTTTTAAATTTCATTATAGTCTATTTCTCATGAAATTAGAGAATAAAAAACTAACATACACTCATATTCATTTTGGTTAGTTAAATTAGATTTATATGAGAGCTTGAATCTAGTTCAACAAGTTGCTGAATGTCAACTGGCTTGAAGCATAACAATGTAGAATTTGCTAATATTTTAGTCGTCAAAATCCTCGATTCTTGCAGATCTGAATCTTTTGAAGTTGCTTATGAGTCAACCTTAGGTTATACTCATAATCAATCTACTAACATTATCTAAGTGCTTGCGTAGTTACTTATATGCCAAGCTTGCTTGCCTAAGGAACTCAATCACTTACCTTGAGGACTGGTTGACGACTAACTAGTTGTTCTTGTTCGAAGAACCCACCTTCCATTTGGAGCTCGCTGAAAGTTGCCAACCAACAGTTGACTTGAACTCAGACTTGCTTGTCACACAACTAGGTATATTAAATCAAGGCTATTTATTATTTTGTAATAATATTATTTAAGCCAATTATGTAATCTCAACATTCCGCTCATATAAAAATTGTAGGCCACAGGTGTGCATCGACACATGAAATGTATCATGCGATCTTGTACGTGTCCAAAACTATTATTTTAGTCTCTCAGATTCTCTTGTAAATTCTCCTCCAAATATTTTTCTCTCTCTAAATCATCTGTCACTCAATTGAATTTGCCCTTCTTTATCTAAAGGGTTCGTTGTAGTCTTCTATAGACCGATTCAATCAAGGATAATCACTGATACTCAATCTTCTCTCTCTTTCCTTTTATTCTTCCACTCCATCCATATCCATGGTATGGTTTTCGCAGCTTTTCTTGGACAACTTTAGGTCCTGCTAGGAAGCATGCTCTGCTCTGGAAGTCCAGTAATTACTATCTTAGGGAGGGTGTTCACAAATTCACATTGCTTTCATGAGGTAGTAACAATTCCTTTATTTTCATCAGTAGGTTCACATTGTTTTTAGCATCAATACAAGCTTCATAAATTGATACGATCAAATTTGATATCAAAGGTAAGCAATGGATGCAGTGTTACATAAGATGAATCAGAGATGTGTCAATTTTGCTTGAAATCATTCGAATGATGTTCTTTTTGCAAAATGAACTGCTCTAATGAACATCAGAATTACTAAGAAGAGATCCCATGATTAATTCAACCAAGTGAGATTAAAATAATACGCAGCATGATAATGCATAGACCTCACTTGGTCAATGCATGCGCCCCAATCTTCAACAACCCGAACTCTATATATGCTTTTTGTTTCCCAACAATTCTCTAGTTTGACTAACAACTCAGTTTGGCCTCAACCCTCATCTCTCTTGACACAATTTTGGTTTAAGTCATGAAGGAAGCACGCTTCAAAAGTCCTCAATGAAACTTGTGGTGTGTGAAGAAGAGAAAGTTCATTAGGCATACGGATTTGAAGAAAACACTCGAGGTAAAATAAAGAAGAAACAAATATGAGATTTGAATATATCATTTTGCTATTTAATTGATTTTTTAAGCCCCTTTCAAGTTTTGCTATTAAATAGCAAAGCCTATTTACTAACTACCTTCCTATCTGTCACGATCCGGCTTGGTTCTTAGAATTGACGAAGAGGGAAACTGCGATCGGATCAGACGGTATTAACATTTCATTTTACTTTTTTCAAATTATTTCAGAAACTTCTAACATATAAAAGAATCATTATTCCACAAAGTTCAATAAAATTAAATTAATATAAACATTAACATAATCTAAAAATCACTTCTCAAACCAGTACTGAACATCAAATGAATGAAACATTAAACAGAAACTACAGATATATTATAACTAGTACCTATCAGCCGCAGTTCTACTCTTGCAAACCAAAATTTTCCTATCAGATAAATCAACTTAAAGTTTTACTTCTTTTTAAAGAAAATATTAATTGCAACCGTAGATATAAATTAATGAGTAATTATAATCTAATATGCATTAAATTACAATGTTTATGCTATGTATGAATGTCCAAAAAAAAAAAAAACAACTCTATTTCCTTGTAAAATTTTAAAATTTCACTTTAATTTTTTCCCTTCTCATTTCACTTTGAAGTATTTATCATTTTAATCTCTTAATAGTTATCACAAGATTGTCTTCATACCCAAATGTATCATAAAAAATGCGCTTGAGGTCGTCCTCAAAATTGTACCCAAATATATCCTCAAATTGTACTCGAAGGTATACCTTTACCATTTTCTTTAATGTGCACGGGTACATTGCATCCCTTACCAATACCATTTGGGGGTAATCTTGTATGACTTAAATCTTTACATTTCATATGGTTTACAATCATTTAAAATGTTTTTTCATATGTCCATTATTTTTCTCCCATTTGTGATACCGTTTCAAACTATCAAAATGCAAGATATGAATAAAATACTTGTTTTAAACTATTTAATAAAACAGTTATTCATTTTAATTAACCTTAATTTAATGCATAAAAAAAATCACTCCCCTTTGCTTACAAAGGATTTCTGAAATATTTCTCCGCTAATTAATTTGTACAATCAACAATATTATATAAATGTTCAAATTATTATAATAATCTCATCTAAGGAAAACTTAAATATATCTATCGGCTTATCATTAAATTGACACTTAAAAATCAACATACTTTTTCTTATCTTAAATGTCTGGTTTGCTTCTTGCACAACTTCTTCTCCCCTCAAATTCAAAACTGTAACTACCCAACCTCAAGTACTTTTTGGTTCAATTAAACTTTATTTTAACATTATATATATATAATTTTTTTTAGATTGGCTAGAGGGTATGATACGAGCCCTCAACAAACCTCATGTGCCTAACCACTTGACTGATCCGCATACTTGCGAGATTGAACACCCGACCCAGTGTAATTAGATTTGACTTAGCAGATGTCAACCAAAGAGTCGGG
>NEWO01000023.1:367516-410764 GCA_003013225.1 Phalaenopsis aphrodite | reverse complement strand
ATATATATATATATATATATATATATATATATATATATATATATATATATATATATATATATATATATATATATATATATATATATAAATCTTTTCCCTCAATTTTTTTTGGGTGGCAAAAGAAAAGGAAAAGAGAAGAAGAATGTTAAGGAGGCACTTTGCTTTTCTTGTTCAAGGGAAACAAAGAAAACTAAACACCAAGCACACTAGGGCAGAACCAATCAAGAAGAAAACCTCCCGAAGTTTTGGTAGCACCTCCCCTTTGCACTAATTTTTCAACCACAACATCGTTCCCCCAAGTGAGGTACTTATAGGCAAAGAAGGAAGGAGCCATACCTAACGTGATGAAGTGGCCGAATGAGGTAACGGGAGAGGAGAAATACATTTAGGGAGGGAGATAATGCAACCTCTAGAAAGTGAGGGGTCTGCCAGTTAGCGCTTCACGAATGGGGGAGATGTTTGGTCGGGTAGCTTACGAAGAGGAGTCGGTCAAATGGCTCAAGGGGGGCGTTTAGCCGGTTCGCATGTGCTAGGGCACGAGTTAAATGAAAGGGAGCCAGCTCGGGTGAAATATCGAGCGAGAGAGAGGGAAGGATCGTGATCAGAAAGAAGAGGGGCGAAGCCGGGAATGCCGCGCGTGTGGTTTAGGTTTAAAAGATTTTTTTCTTTTATTATATTATTATTATTATTTAGATAAAATCCCTGTTTTGTGCAATACTGGTTTGTGCTCAGAATCATAACAACATGGATGTCTCTCTTTGGTAAATTCGACGTTTCGGACGTGCCGAAATAGTCCATTTTGTCATTAGAGGTCAGTCAAATATCTTCATTGACAATCAGGTAAAAAATGCGTCAAATTCAATTTTTCTCAAATTTTGGGTCTGTGATTAATCGTTTAAAAAATTGATTCAAGTTTTGATCAATTATGAAACCTTTACAAACTGTAGGTGATGTGAATTGTGATATTTATGTGTGTCGACTATTTGAATTGTGATATTCGTGTGCGCAAAGACGGGATGGGTTTCCTAAAGCTTTCAAACCCACTCTCTTTGAGCCTTCATATACCAGTCCATAGCCCTTGCAACTAAGAGTTGAATGCTTGAGGCCACTCATATGAGGCCTCACAAAAGAGTTAGGAGGTGGTTTTAGTTTCTAAAAGGGTGGCTCTCGGCTCGTCCTCTAAGAGAGTCAAACAGGAAATCCTAGGGCTAAATCATAGGCTCTAAGGAGAGGAAGAAAAAAACCTCACAAAAATGAGGTCAACAGTGGACAACCAGTAATGAGATAATTTTAAATATGTTGTTTTAAATTAATTTGATTAGTGACTCTTTCATTTGTTAATAACTAGGTAAGAAAATAAATATGAAAAACATTAACTCCTACAATCTGATCGTCTATACCCGCCTTGGTTAATTTTAAACCCTGAGTCGGGTCATGACAAAAGCATTATCACAGAAAGGTTAAAAAATAACTAATGCAATCTTAATGAAAGAGCCAAAAAGATAATTAAAAATAGTGAAGGAAGATGAAGTATTGAAGGAATGACTATTGGATTAATTACCTGAGTTAATTGCTTCACCTGTAACCAGTCTTCCCTTCCAGCTTAATTACATAAACACAGTGACGAAAACTTGACAATGGGAAAGTGAAATGCTTTTACCATAATGTCCATACATATGTATTAACTTATCAATTAACCCCATCCCTCTACAACATCAAGTCGTTGCATGCAAGCACAAGTGTGATTTTCTGAACAACTACAGTAATGAGATTATTAACAAAAATTAATTAATCTAATTATGTAATTAATTAAGTTTAATTAAAATTTTATTTAAAATTTTAAAAGATCAAAATATATTGGTAATTTATATAGATTTTTATATATCAATTTGATCTTAAAAAATGTATAATTTTTTGAAAATAATTTGGATATGTTTTGGGAGGTGCAAAAAAATAGGTTCATTTTAAAATAGTCAAAACTTTGCCCGAATTTGCCAGAACTAGGTATTACACCTGATCCTTGTTGACCTCATTTTGAGGTCATTACTCTTTTCCTTAGAATCCTAAGATCTAGCTCTTAGGGTTTCTATTGACTATTTTAGAAAACGAGTATTGGAATCCACCCCCTTAGAAATTTCAGCCACCTCCTATTTCTCTTGTGATGTCCCATATGGATGATCTCAAAACCATCGTTGTATGGTCGAGTGACTAAGGACTATCATGTAGAAACTCAGAGAGAAATTCCCAATATGATCTCAAGCCCTAGGGAAACCTATTCAGGACTTTATCACCACACACACACTCACAAAATACACAAAATTCACTAAGTTGCACAAGGTCAGACTAAAATTAAACTTAAAGGATGAGTGAAAATGTGAACTTCTCCGGATGACCTCTGACGACAAAATGGATTGTGCCAACACATCCGGGACATCAATTTTGGCAAGAAAAGACACTCATATTTCTATAATTTTTGACACGAGCAAATTACACGCAAATCGATGAATTCGTTAAAACGACCTCCGACTATGA
Organism: Phalaenopsis aphrodite; assembly: GCA_003013225.1. NCBI lineage: Eukaryota > Viridiplantae > Streptophyta > Magnoliopsida > Asparagales > Orchidaceae > Phalaenopsis > Phalaenopsis aphrodite. Next base: position 408,232 of record NEWO01000023.1, on the reverse strand, counting down.
AACAAACCATGCCAACGTGTTCGGAACGTCAGAATTATCTAAAAAAGACATCCATTTTGTTATGCTGTGATGCACGAATAAAATGTATGAATCAAATTTTATTTATGTAATATTAAATATTTTATATTTATATTACTAATTATAATAATATTTATAATTCTAAACCCTATTTATCCCTTTGCCCGCATACTTAGCCCTCATTTGATCCCACGGCTCGACCAGTCGCTTGGCTCGCCCCCTCTCGTACGAACCCTAGATCTCACGAGCAATCTCCCTCTCTCTCGACTCTTCTCCTTCCTCGTGTGGCCGCTCTACCTCTCGACACTCCAATCGTGGGAGCTCGGCTAGCCGACCCTTCTTCTTCTCGAGGCTTTACTTTCTTCTCCTTTATGGTGACGATTCACTCCCGTTATTTGATTCGACCACCAGTGAGGCTGGTAGGTGGCTGTCCCCCTCTCATCCATGCTTATAAAAAAGCTTTCTAGAGTATTGTTTTGAGTTGTTGAATATTTTAAGAGGGAAAGGAAGGCTAAGATTGTTTTGCTAGCTGCGTTTTAAGGCTCTTAGGGGAAGGCTCTGCAGAAATTCCTTCTCGGCTAGGTTCTTGTGTGCTGAAGTGTTCGTTGGTTGCTGTTTCTCGAAGCTTTTAGGAGGAAGGTTTTTGTAGGAGGTGTTTTCTTGAATATGTCTTACAGTTTTGCTTTGAGTCTGCATTAAGAGGTATTTCTCTTCTTTCCTCTAACCTACACCATTTCGAATGACATGTAAAAGAAATTTTCTTTTCTAAAGCATGTAGAAGCAAAGTTTGCTTTTTTTGAAATTTAAGCATGAATAGTCTCTGGAAACATTAAAATGGAGCATAATATGGATGTCTTCTTTTCTTCTTCTGCTCAAGATACGTGATGAATAAGATTTCTTTTTGGAAAGTTTTAGCTGTTATCCTATAGAATGCATGCGCTAGGAAGAAAAATGCAAGGTTGTAGCTTTTCTTATATATATATTTATCTAAGTGGATGTTAGAATTAGTTTCAATACTGGATAATATGTTGACATTAGGAATTCGTTTATGCTTATTCGTTCCCTGTTAATTGTTACTATTTGGAACATGTACTGGATGCAATACTTTGAAATATAAGGCTTCAAGAGACTTGATTTTGATAGCCCTGTTTTAACCCATTTATTGGGTTTGATTTTGATCTTTTTGGAATTGATTCATGCTGGAAACTGTCTTGACCCATATGTTGGGATTGGGTTTAGTTCTTTTGGAATGAATAAATGCTGGAAATTATCTCTGTTTTCCTATTTTGTTGGGTCGGTTTTGATCTTTTTGGAATGATTCATGCTGAAAACTGTCTTGACCCATCTGCTGGGATTCAGTTTTAGTTCTTTTGGAATAAATAAATGTCGGAAGTTTTTTTTTCTGTTTTACCATTTGGTTAGGTCTGATTCTGGCTCTTTTGGAGTTTAATTATAGCTGGAGGTATTATTTTTGGTTTTGCTCCTCTGCTGGGCTCACGTTTACCTGTTACAATTAGTTTGTTTTGCCTCTTTGTTGAGCTCAGATGTGCCTGTTTTGGATCCTTGTCTTGCCCTTCTTGTTGGGCTCGGTTTACCCCTGTGCTGGGCTCTGTTTGCCCCTGTGTTGAACTCGGTTTGCCCCTTTGGTGGGCTCGTTTTGGCTCCTTTTGGGATTGTGTTTTGGCTGGAATTCCTTTCTGTTTTAGTCCATTTGGTGGGCTCGATTTAGCCCCCTATTGGGCGCAGTTTGGTTGGAGGCTTCTCATATAACGTTCTTCCTGAGATTTTTATTGGTAATCAAGTTTGTCATCCCAAAATTCATGATTTCAATATCTACTTCTATATGAGGATGTTTGAAATAAGCCGATCAATTCATTACTATGTCTTGATGAAAATGGCTTCGGTCTGGATGGTTTATGGTAGCTTGTCCTTTCACTCTCTTATGTGTATTAAAAGGGCATAATAATAATGTTGTGGTGGGTTGTCCTTTTGCCGTCCCTACCCATGACCTAAAATGGTGGTGGTCTCCTTCCTGTTGCCTTGGCCGTAAGCCTTACCTTGTGTTTACTGCCCTCATGGTCTTCCTCTTGCTGCCCTTACCCGTGGGCTTATTCTGTGGTGGCTTTCTTCTTCTTCTTGGCCCTACCAATGAGCTTAAATGATGGTGGTCTCCTTCCTGCTGCCTTGGCCGTGGCCTTACCTTTTTATTTACTGCCCTTGTGTTGTTCCTCTTGCTGCCCTTACCCATGGGCTTATTCTGTGGTGGCTTTCTCTTTCTTGGCCCTACCCGTGAGCTTAAATGTGTGGTGACATTCCTTTTGCTGCCCCAACCCGTGAGTCTTACCTTGTGATCTCTTCGTGAGATAAGTTGGGCTGGTGTTTGTCCCTCTCTGTTGCCCCTGGTTATGAGCATTTATATGGTTTTATTTAGATAATTTCATGTTTATATGATTTGAAAAGTTTTTTTAAACGAAGGTTGGAATAAAATGATTTTGATTTTGGCATGATTTTCTGGAAGGCTAGAAGGTTGCCCCCCTATGGATTATTTTCCTTTATTTTGTGAAATATGAAAGGCTTTTGTAGCTTTATTTTGGGAAATTACAAAGTTGATATGAAACAGATTTATGAAGGGTTTGAAAGCTTACAAAATTGTCATTTGGAAAAGTGTTTGGAGATTCAACATTAAAATTTGGATAACATAAATGCCACATTTCGGTTCAGGCTAGGGTGTGTGAGTACATATAGGTGTTGGAGCCGTTGATACAATTGTTACATTAGTTTTGGGTCCGTTTTGACCTGTTTGAAACAAAATTTGGAAGGGATAACCTTCTTGGGTTGACCCATTTATAAAATTTGAGAAAATGATATCCTTTTTGGATTGATTCAAGGACCTTGGACTCTCTTTTTGTCACAGTTTTGAGTTTTGCTCTACCCTTAATCCTTTCGATCTTTTGGGTAGATCAGTCCCTCCTCCTCTCTCTCATCCTTATTTTCATTCTTTTTTTTTCCTTGCTTTTTAGTTCGATTTTTAGTGCTTATGTCTGACACATAAGCGTCTATATATTACTTTTTGCTATATATGAAACCATCAAGCAAGGTCGTAAGTAGGTTGGTTCTGTTTTGGGGCTTAGGGCAATGATGACAAAGACACGCCGAAGAGCAGAATGATATTTCATTCAACGATATTATGATCCAATCTTGGGATATGATAAACTGTAAGATGACAATATCATTCACCGATACAAGATTAGCGGGGGACCCGTACCTTCTTAGGTTGTTGGCGGTCCTACGTCCGACGGCGTAGTCAACTCGTGGACAATCATAATTTTTTTTCAAAACTGACAAGAACAGAATATGATAAGAACAGATACAATATTTATAAAAAAATATTTTACCACAAAATTGATACTTCCTTTTGTATGCCTGGAATTCACGTGCATGCTAAAATATAAATATTTAAATATATTACAATTTCATTGTTCATTTGTTGATTATCAGTACCGGGCTAAGGAGTACCCTCCTAAGTTAGGTTTAGTAAGACACCTTTCTAGTTGAATGACAGGTTCTATATATTCCGGTGACCGATAGTAGCCTTCGACGTCCCTCGAGTACAAATATATTATATTTGATCATAAACCCAACCTGAGTGCTTGCGATCCCCTCTTTTCAGATTTTTTTCGTATTTTTTATTGAAATTTTTGGGCAAAGCACTCGCTGTTCTTTTTCCGAGATCTTCCCGAGATTTTGATAATTTTCTTGAAATTGTCATTTGTCGATATTTTTTCGAGTTTTCCGTTGTAAGTTATTTGTCGATTTTTTCGAGTTTTTCAGAAAATGTTTATTTTATTTATGCAGTAATAACTAGCTCGCTTAAATGAGCAACAGACATCCTAGTTATACATGTTTGATTTGATTTACATTACAGTATTTTACTTCACAACATACTATATTGTTCTTCTTTTTTACTGTATATTGAACTGTTCATTTTTTATATAGCATACTATACTGTTCTTCTTTAATGTATATTCTATTATTCTTTTCTTTTATACTGCATATTTTATTGTTCTGCTGCACACTATACCTTAGTGTAGGAAAACCTAATGATCACATGTGCCCCTTTAAAACTAATATCAAACCCGAAGGTGCTACGAAGGAGAGCTTGGAGCGAACACCGTGGGTAGCATGACAAGGACATACAGAGAAACCATTTCAAGATGGATCTGCAATATCAAAACAAATTCATATCACTAATAACTTTTCTTAGCTTAAATAACAACCCATAGAATTTCGAGGTGGTTTGCCTAGCGCATCGTAAACCCTCACATATCAATTTTAAGCTTTTGCATAACTCTGATGTACAATTATAAGTCCCCACACTTTAGGATTCTGAAGTTACTATACTGTACAGTGTAAATCTTTTTATCTTTTTAGGTTATTTGCACGATCTGATATCGTGCGAGCATAAGTCCTAAATTTTAAATAAATTGCATGATTAAACATTAAATAACATTATTTCAAAGACATAAAACCAAACAATAAAATAGTTGAGAAATTACCAAGGTTTTTCCTGGATCTATGATATCCCTTACTCTTCATTTGTTTTGGATTCCGTAAAATAATTGTTTCTGTTTTAGCAGCTCCATTTGATTTTTCCATGTCCAATCGTGGAAACTTAAACTTTGAAATCTTAAAGACAGAATTACTGATATTAATCGAGAGTTTTCTTAAGTGATCCCGATCATTGAAGATGTAATTAACTATATGGGCTTGCCTCTATAGGTAACTTGGAACCCAGGTAAAATAAACTCTATCTAATCTTTATATTAGGTAGGGAAACTTGTTGGCCTCATATTAAAATGTTTTGCAGGCCAAACAGATGTCGCAAATTCTTTAGTTTAGGTGATTGTGCCTACTATAAGTGATATGTTTATTCTTCGGGATAAGTGTATTATTTGTGGTATTGTGCCTAGTCATCCAAACTATTCAAAATGTGAGACCCGTTTGGTCTCATCTCTTTTCAAAAATTTAAAAAATATATATTACTTTAAAAAAAAATAACATATTTATATTTAAGCTATTTTCATATCTACAAAATTATCTCTTTTCAAAACCAGGAAATTAAAACGACCGACAAATTTTGGCGACCCTGCTGGGGACTTATTCCTCTCTCCATATTTGATCAAGGGGTTTTGTCTTCATACATTGGTGGTGTGTCCATGTCCTTCATGGGCTAGACTACCATTCTTCTGTTGACTTACTATGCTCATTTCTTCCTTGAGTCAGTATAACCAACTCCTATTGGATCCCAGGACTGTTTGCTTAACCATCCTTAAGCAGAAGATGTTCAGGGATCCCTATGGTTTAGCGGGGTGGACCCTCAATAGGTGTGGTGTGTTAAGGCCGGAATGGGTCCAATGTGGAATTGATCGCATCCTATTTTGGGTTCGCTCCTATGCCTCATAATCGCTTCACTTCTCTTCTGAAATTTGTTTGTCCTTTTTACAAATCACGTCAAATTTCTTTTTAACTTTCCTCGGCAGTGTTGAAACTTTAAAACCTAATATCAAAACCAAACATTCATCTTTTTAAAGAAATTAAAAAAAAGAAAATTTTTGACAAAAGACAAAAAAAAATGAATTCGAATTAAAATAAAAAAACTTCAAAGAAATACCCAGTTCACTAGACAATTGTGCTAATTTCAGCTTCTATGTTGAAATTACATGGTCTTGAACGCTACTGACACTCAGAAATCTACAATTGACAAGAGCAATGTCATCGTCAAGTTTAACTTTCCTATTCAACGTGCCCACCGATAAGGATGCCCGTTACATTGCTTCTACGATTCAGTTTGGGTCTAGATTCGAGGGATTCAAAGGATTATTTGGAAAAACACCTCATGTGATAACGAAAATGGTTGCTTCAGATGTTCAGAAATCGTCCTCCAGGTTCAACTTAAAATGGTGATCATGATTTCCCTTCCCTCAAGAAGGTGAAGATTAGTTTCACTCTCGCAGCACCAGCTGTTCCGTTAGTAGAAAAAAAGGAAATTATGTATGAAAATGATTTGATGAATGTTCTTGCTTCATCATACCCTGCATTTGAAATTGGCTCTTCCTCTAAGTCTACACTGCTAACGCTTTCCCAAAGAAGGAACCGCAGGAGGAGGGAATTGGGGCCTCAAAGAGCAAAAGCAGCCAAGCTAGCCTCAACAAAGACACTTGCCCAAATTTATTATGTTTTTAAAAGAATGACACGATATGACAACTGCTCAGTGGTTGAAATCTTAAGAAAGATGGGTTGTGTTGTTTCCTCTCAAATGAAAAGCAGAATATTTAAAGAATGTGAATCCACTCGACAAATTCATAGGCCCACTAAGAAGCCTAAAGAAGTACCACCACCACGTATTTCCGCCAAACTCCAGCTAGGAAATCGAGTAATAACCAATGTTGCTACTACTAAACTCAACAATATCACTGCAACAAAGCAAAAGTCAGCTAAACTACGATCAAGATCAAGATCATTGCCTGTAAGGGGTAGTAAGGGATTGCCTACTGTTGTATCTGATCCGCTCACTAGGTGACCTACTTCCCTTCGCTGTATTGATGTCATCAACGAGACATCCCGTCTCCGGTTATCAGTGCCTCAAGGGAAGGTTTGGAGACCTATGGATGCTAGTCAGATACCACTAGCAAGTGCAAGAAGCTCTAACCCCGAGGAAAATTCCAAGTCCAAAATGAAGTTATTACACCAGAATCTGACACAAATACAAAAGTCTACCAGGGGCCATCGATCGACCTTAAAGTTATTAAGGGAAATTCAATTGAAGGTACATTGAAAAAGCTTATACTTGACATTGTAGAGCTCTCAAAGGAGCAACAAAAGAATGATGAAAGTGAAGACTTTAGCTTGATGGATGGTGTGGAAGAGGGATATGCGGACATTCTCGTCGTTGAAACCCGAGCCTCTTCATCATCACGCGATGCTCCACAACCTACAGAGGGGAACACTTATGATGAATTGCGAAGGGAAATTCAAGTATGAGATGAACAAATGGCTGAGATGACAAAAATGTTAGAAGAGACGATGACTGTCGTTGTTGCACTTCAAAATCAACCACAATCTCTAATGACCATTTCCTCAGAAGTGAATCAGGCGGAGGTTGTGCCCTTTCAGAAGGAAGAATAACCCCTCCCCTTCTAGCAGAAACGAGCCATCAGAAAAGGAACCAGTTCAGATTTTAGTGCCAGAAAAGAACATCCAGCAAATAGTGGAGACACAGGTGCAAAAGACTTTAGCCCAATCTGAAGGAGGAACATCAGTTCTAAGGGATAGACCGTACTCAGAAGAATTCAATATTGTTCAATATCCAAAGGGCTTTGTGTCGTCAACATTTAAAATATTCGATGGAGTTGGAAACCCTCGTCAACATATTGCGCACTTTCGGGCAAGTTGTTGGAATGCGGGGGTTAGTGAAGCATTGCTCTGCCGTCAATTCATGAATAGTCTTTCAGGGGTTGCCTTTGAATTATACGCTGAGTTGCCTATTGACTCAGTCAAGACTTTCACAGAATTAGAAGACTTATTTATTAAGAGGTTTGTTGAAGCTCAACACCATATCACCATTGGTGATCTTGTGGTCGAGCGACAAAAACTGAATGAGACTTTAGTTGACTACATTTTGCGTTGGAGAAACTTAAACATGAAGTGTGAGCCACAATTACAAGGGCAACATGCAATTGGAATTTTGCTCAAGAGCATACATGGTCTGATAACCTTCATGCTCAAAGGATTCACTATTAAAATATTTGGAAAGCTACTAAGCAAAGCCACGAGTCTGCAAGAAGAGGTTAAGCAATTCAGATTTTTAGAGAAAATTAAGAAATCAAAGCCAATTAAGATATTTGAAAAGAAGAGTGAGACAGTGACAGCGGTAGATAGGGGTAAGCAGCCGATTCAGATTCAAGCTGAACAATCTCAGCAAAATTACCAACGTCCGCAGCATAATAATTAGTAGCAGCCCAACACACTCATCAAAATAGTCAACACTATTTTCAGCGACAGTTTCAACAAAGATCCTACAATACAGATATGGGACAGAGTCCAACCACCATGATAGATCGATTAAACAGAGTTTATTCTTTCAAGGATGAAGCCGTGTCCAAAATGTTTCGGAACTTAGTGAAGAAAGCTGAATTTAAATTGCCAGAACCTAAGAAGCCAGACGAAGTGGACAAGAGGGATCATCCCATTTATTGTCCTTATCACAGACTGATTGGGCATACTATAGAGGTTGTTTCAGCTTCAAGGATTGACTGAAGAAGAATTGCGAGAATGAGAACATAACGATCCCGAAGGAATATTTGAGGGAACCTGAAAGAGGTTCCATAAATATGATCTCGGTCGATCCGACTGATCCCTACGAAGCGGATGATGGATGAAGTACAGTATGGACCAGATCTTTTAAGAAAATATTAAATCTGTTTCAAGTTGCATTCGCACAAACCTCCATTCAGATTCCAAAGCCTGTAGAGCCAGAAATGTCAGTTACATCAAAAAAGACAAAAAAGAAGAAAGAAATTGTCAAAGAAGAAAAGATTGACGACGCAAAGAGTGACCTAGGGGCCGCACATCTTCAATTGGTTGTCTCGGATTCGTGGGAGAAGTTCCTCGAACCGTTAACTTTGTACGATCATCTTTTTACTCCTCCGAGAATTTGCAATGAAAAGATAGTCGATTTTGGCTACGTTTTTACTGTTTCTAGAGATCACGTAACTAATATCCAATCTATTTCGAATTTCAATCCTTATAATGATCCTCAAATCATACGAAGTCTCAATGAATTCGTCAATATGGCTAGTAAAGATGCTAACGATACAGGCTATGATAGTTCAGGAAGTGAAACACCCTCCTTCGAATTCCAAGGAAATCCGATAGCAATTGAATTAGAAGCTTCAGATTCAAAAACATCTTTGGAAGAATGGGTATCTGTATCAAAAGAGAAACCTTTGGGTCCAGTTCAGGAAACATAGGAAATAACAGAAGTGTATTTGAGAAAAGGAAAAGTGTTATCCCCAGTGACGGATCCAGGAGTAAAAGGAAAGCAGATACTTACCCATAATGAGACAACTCTGCCAGTAGAAGAATTACCTGCCAAAGAAGAAACCGGAAGTATGAATAATAAAGTGGAGTATAACGTTCTGGCCCATCTTAGCAAGTTACCAACCAAACTATGCGTTTTTGTTGTTCTGTTCTTGTGCCAGGGGATGTGAGAGGCTTTGATCAAGGCTCTAATTGATCCGGAAATTTGCTTAGCTCATTTGGCTAACAACTCCTTGGATGAGGCTTGTTCGTTAAAGAAACAACCCAGTGTGACTTTCACGAACGAAGATTTGTTGCTCGGAACTGCATACCATAATCTACCTTTGTATATTTCATTTAATATTAGAAGATTCACGCTCTCAAGAGTATTAGTGGATATAGGAACATCAATTAACATAATGAATCTACAAACCTTAACCTATTTAGATATTGACATTCATAAGCTCTCCACCGATAAAATGATGTTAAGAGGATTCACCAGAAAGGAGAAAGGGCTATTGGATCCATAACGCTATCCATGAGGATCGGCGATCTAGTAACAACCGCAAAGTTCCATATCATTGATTCATAAACTTCTTTCAATTCCCTACTGGGTTGACTTTGGATTCATGAATATAAGATGTTCCCTTCGTCATTGCACCAGTGCATAAAGTATTTTGAAGAAGGATAAGAGCGGTGCATAAAAAAAGATTTGCAGCCATTTTCAATACATGAAATTGAGATTCATGAAGATGCTGCTTAATACCTCGATCTTTTCTTACAATGGTTGCTGAAAGCCGTGATCTGTCCATTGCTTCTAGTATCCCGTGATCTGTCCAGGTTGTTGGTACCTGAAACTGCTATTGTAGATTCCTTGAATCACCCAAGGAACCATTCCCAACCCCATACATTGTTCTCCCTTTTGGATGAATGCCGCAGAGGCTGTCTTGCCCAGCTATGGCTGCTGAAAGCCTCCCAGCTGAAACTGCAGCTGCTGACTTTATATAGCCATCAAACTTAAATTCTCTATCTTTAGATGAATGAAAGAGCTGGTACCAAGATGCGGTGACCCATTGTGGGGGAGTTTTGAACTCCTCTATGAACAGCTTTCTCCTCTGCAAATTTGGGGAATTCACTCAATTGAGAAATCATTCCCCAATTTTCAGGATAAAGCTAGAGGCTTTACTCAAAAAAGCTCTAAAAAAACTCTAAAAATGCCTTCAATGCGATTCTATTTGGTGATTGTATGTACATTGTGCAGTTGGGCTCTAAAGAAGTTAAAGCAGACACCTGCAGAACTATAAGCAGTTAGTATTATTATCTATAAGGCTTGCTAAACTGTTAAATGATTACACTTTGAATATCTATATATTACATCTTAGAAATGGATTAGCAGTTTACCTTGTATTTTTTGTTTACAAAAACTTAGGTACAGTGTCCTTTTAGTTTAGTTTGCATTCTTTCTTTCAAAAAGCAATGAATGAAGAGAGAAAAAATTATGCTTCCCTTAAAGAGGGGTCATCTAGGATGATATCTTTCTGTACAGGTGGGCACGCCAAAAACTCATAGGAGATTTCTTGCCAGGGATAAGGGTACCTATGGCCCAATGCCACGAAAGGTGCCTAAAGGTTTGCTTGGGATGCCTTTTAATACTACGGTGAGCATATATAGCCTCTTTACTTCTGTAGAAAACGTTACCTTACGATGTAAAACAGCTATGTCAAATTTTGTAGCCTTCTGGAGAGGCTCCATTCTAACAAAAACTGCTGGTTTCTGCAGGCAGTTAGTGGTCTTTACTGTGTTGGCGACAGCTGCTTTCCAGGACAAGGAGTTATAGCTGTTGCTTTTTCTGGAGTAATGTGTGCTCATAGAGTTGCTGCTGATCTTGGTAAGCATATGTTGAAGCTCTTATATGGCAATCAATTTATTTGGTGGTTAGGTGCAAGAGGTTGCCATAATCTGTGGGTTATAGGGTAAATGTTGATATTTTAAGGAGCAAGTTAACATTTGACTTTGTCTCTATCTTAACTTTCAGTCTGGTGCATACTCTCTTCCAATAAAATTTGTGTCAATGAATCTTTTGTGCGAAGCATTGATGTTGTTTTACTATTTAGAGAATTAAAATTAATCTTAAAGATTTAGTCCCGGTAGAAGTTTTAGTGCCAATGATGTATTTGTGCAAATACCAAATTAAAATTGTCATATTGTTATGTTATATCAAGTACAAATTGATTTTTTTGTAAATAGTATTAAAGCTTTAATCCAGCTCTCTGCTACCAGATCAAACCTGCTTTTTATTTTGTGACTTGGGGTCAATAGAAATTTTATAACCAATGTAGTACTAGTGCTAATACCAAAATGAATTTTTATACTGTTGGGTTATATCAAATCTATATGGGTATTTGGTATTGGAATATAAAGCTTTGACATTAGTTTTTGTTCCTGATCAATTCTGCTTTATTTTTGCGAATTAACAGTCAGTAGATGGTATCATGAGCATCTAAGAGAGGGGAATCTTTGCTTTATCTAAATGAGCGATGAGGTGTGAATAAGAGGAACACAACCTACTTTTGGGATCATGAAAAGAAAGGAGCGAGAATCCTTTTGTCCCTTGCTTCTTTTTTTTTTTTTTTTGGTGATTTGGTGTGAGGAATCTTCTTCTCTATATTTCTCTTAACAGAGGTTTCTCCAAATTCTGTGAGATCTTCACTGTTTTCCTTGTTAGTTTTTTGGGAAAGGATTTGATTGTTTTTGTTATTAATTTTGCGCTCCTCCACAAATTTAATAATAGATTCATCTTTAATCCCTTATCTCATGAGTTTCCGTCATTCTTGACCAAATCATATAAATTATGGTATTTTCTCGCTATGTGCTTATGTTTTTTTATTTTATTGCATATTTATGTATTGTAATGTATTTCTATCAAGGTAAAACTCCAAAGTATGGTACAAGATTAACTAACATTTATTCTTTCCTCTTATTACCGAGGAAGCAACTGGCATTCCACAGAAAGTTGTCCATTGATGGCATAGAACTAGTGGTTAATTTAATATCAATGATACTTTTTCCGCCACCTCTTATGCATAGCCTTTTTTACATTTGTGACGGGATATTTATGCTTGAATGGTAATCTAGAAGTTAATTTAATGTTGTGCTACTTGCCCTTCTTTCAATGTTTTCCACCTTTATTTTTTGTAAATAAAAAAATTTGGTTAGTGACTTTTGTTTCTCACTTTTTACCCTATACATTGCAGGGTTAGAGAAAAGAGCTCCAGTTTTGGATGCTGCCCTCTTACGTCTTCTTGGCTGGCTAAGGACAATTGCATGAGGAGAGTGGATTGATAATCTCAGGCGTGGTGTACTTCTCTACTTGATGACAAAGCCCAGCAGTTCTTCATCTAGCGGCACAGGCCAGTTGTTGATGGGCTGCTGATGCAACGTTGCCATTTCCTGCCAGCATAAGGCGCTGGAGGTACTTGCAATTGGTTTTAGATTGGTCATTATGGATTCAATGCAATGTTGGGAATAACCTATGAAAAGTGATATCCTGTATAGTTTTCTTGATATTCTCATGCAAACTTGCTTTTATTAGGAAATTTTACTTTCTTATGTAAAAAAAATAAGTATCTTTTTAACAAATGAATGAAAAGCTTGCATCAAAATTTGGGTGCAAGAAAGTATTAACTGTCATGACTGTCTTGTGCGCCATTCTTCATACACTGTGTTCACTTTTATTAGCAATGATGCAAGTTACAACTGGTGGTGCTCGGACATGACTACGGGGACACGTTCATGACATGGACATCAAATGCCTATCTTGCTTTTTTTTTGAAAAAAAAAAGATTCAAATAAAGGTTAGGCTTGACTTGCATTCATGATGATTATTGATTTCAAATTACTTATTTGTAAAAAATACTATGATCAATAATGGAATAAAATTATAGTGCTCATAATTTAATAAATGCTGTATCATAAATATCAATTTCCCATATTTAAAATTTAAAAAATGACTCAATTTAAAACTCTTGCCAATTGAAAGAAAAGGTGAATGAAATAATGAGTAGTTTTGCCGTTTTAGCTTTTAAAGAGACATAGGAGCGCTTAAATTTCTTTTTAAGTAATACTAAAAAGTATGTCGAAAAAGCCAATCATTTTCTAGTATTTTCTAGAGTGTTTGACACACTTCTTATATATATATATATAGTTTAATTTTAAATATGTTTACGCCACTTGTTATTGCCGTGTCATATGCATGACCATGTCTAATAAATATTGGACATTGTATTCCTTGCCTTCATTTTCCAAAGTGCAGTTCATCCTAGCATGTCAACTCTAAAAAACCTATTTCTATTTATTGTGCTCATATTATTGATATTTTAATGTGGTTGCTTGAATAACTAATTATTATTGGCCAGCTATAAAGTTTATATTACTGATATTTAGAATTTTATTTATTATTTTTTATGGTTTATAGTGAAAGTGTGATGTTATTAGTTGTAAATCTGTAATTTATTTTTTATTGGAATAATAAATCATTTAATCAATTTCTAGTTGGCTTGAAATCAATATTTTACAGCCCAGAGTTGAGCCATTTTTTGAATGCTTTTATTTTTTATTTTAAAATCATTATAATGTTTTGAGAAAGCACTTAATTTGTCAAAATGTTATTTTGAGTGTTTTTAAAAACAACTGATAACATACCAAACATGTTACATTTTAAGTAATAACATAAATAAAATAAAAACAAAAAATAAAAGTAAAAAACCAAAGTAATCCCAAACGGCCGCTAAATGTGTTCGATCCAGTCTCATCGGTCTAATTCAATTTCACATCAATTTTGGAATTGCTCAAAACCGGATCATTTAAGCTCTAACTTGTCCACGGCTCAACCATATCATTTAAGCTCTAACCTGGCCATTGGACTGTCATCATGTCTTCTAGGTTTTTTTATTATTCCTCACTGAGAGGATTGCTCCTTCACTGTCTTTGATCTCCTTGCAGGGAGTTTAATATGGCTATGGGCAGTGTAAATGCACCAAACATATGCTGTGATGCTCTAATAAAACTTGTCAAAATTAGTAAAACCTCTCAGTAAGTACATACTTGCAACATCGAGCATTTTCTTGCAAACCCTAAAAAGGGTGCACCTAGCACACGAGACTCCTGCCAATGTGATGTTTGTTTGCAGAGGACCTTACTAAGACTTTATAAAGTACTTTAAATGACTCGTCTTTAGTTCATACTAGACCTATTTCTTAGCTTACAAACCCATAAAACTACAGAAGAAAAAAATGGGTTTGTATGAGATTTATCCTAGAGTTCTCTCATTCAGAACAAAAAGCATCAGCTCTGCGGTTTAATAGTAGAAAGGAGATGATGGTGAAACATCTCTCTTGTCCGTTGACATTTTGCCAATGGGCTAATGTTCAAGCACCATTTGGGATATTCATCCGCCTTAAGGAAGCATAAGCTAGGAGTCGGTACCCAAAAATCATAGCAATCATTATACCAATCTCTTTGGCACCGTTGTCGAGGTGATTTACATTTAAATAGGGTGGTACATGATCATATTGCACTTTCAGGAGAAGCCTGTATGTGTGGTAGTTGAATGAGATGTAGCGGATCCATGATATGAATACTGGAACTCTCTGCACATAAAGAACTTTCAAAGTTATAATTTTATCTCCACATAAATTCAACAAACCAAAAGTTTTTGTAAAAATTATTTAAATTCACTAAACATTGGTGATATTTCCAAGTTAGTTATTCGTTGGAGAAAGTACTTATCGTTTACGTTCTATGCTGTATGATAATACAGAAAGCATCTTATATGATTTCATTTCCTTCTTTGTAAAGGTGTTCATGGTTTTGTAAAAAAAGGAAATATGTTGAAGGAGTGTCTTAAGTTTCATATTATTCCAATTTTTTTCATTTGATTTTTGCCTTTGTGTTTGAGACTTAAGAAGAATATTATCCTCAACTACTGTCAGCTTGTGGAAAACTTGTTCAGAGTTGTCCTTGGAAAATTGTGTTAATTTCTATTCGCATATTGTTATTAAGTAGATTCGTATGGTTAGTCATCGAGTATTATGGCTCCTTTTTCCTGGTTGCAAATATTGTGCGTGATAGTTGAGAATAAGTAGTTGAATGTGTTTATAAGGAGAAAGCTTAATGAAAAATATATTGATGAAATGAACACTAATATATATGCTAAACATGAACCATAAATAATTTGCTTTTTTAGAAAAAATTCATTTATGGGGCTAAGATCACGTAGAATCATTACAAATTTAGTGAAGGAAGGAAAATGATTTTAGAGTGTTTTTGTATGAAAAAGCTACCTTCTAACTAAAACAAATTGATTCTATTTCTGTGCTTGAATAAATGACGAAAGAAACATACTTTTATAGCTAATTGTGCAATTGATGATTGGTTTTAATCGATGCTTAGTTTTTCTTGCAAGTGGATCTGCTTTTGGGTTTTGTCTTAACCTTTCGTTCTTGAAAGTAACGGCGGCATTCCCTTATTCAACTACACGGCACTTGAAATGACGGGTAACTTTAAAAGGCTCTTCTCAATAATCGAAGAACAAAATAGCTCTTCTAGGGATTTTGCATGAATAATATATTGCAATTCTTTTGTATTTACAGATCTAAGATCTATGCTTTTTACGTTTATAGTTTTATACCACCCAAATCTTTCATATCACATAAAAACTGTCATTATTTTGATTTTTAAAAAGTGAAATACACTTTTCTTACATATGTTAGGTGGCATATATGTAAAAATTGAAGTTTAGGTGTTAGGTATGTAAATACATAAGAATTAAGTGGTATGTACATAAATCTTCCTATTTGTTAAGGAATTTGATATGCTAAGTTACTTGCCTAGAAGGTTAGAATGCTTTATTGGTTACCTTTACGAAGAAACCTCCAGCAAGCATGAAAGTCATGACAGTCACTGAAGCTAGAGTAGTTGCCTTCTTCATATCCATAAGAGCAGCTCCAATTACCAGTCCAAGTCCCTGCTCATTTTGAGAGAGTTGAATTTTAGAGAGTTGCGAACAAGAATGCTGCTTTTAGAGCTAGCCTTATATGCCATAGTGTAAAGCATACCTGTGCGGCAACAATACTGAGAACAACAGTAAGCATGCTTAGAAAGAACGGTTCTGGACTCTGTCTTAATCCTGCCATAAAGTAGACGATCAGCATAAATATTACTGGCAAGAAAAGGTCTAATGGTAGGTCGCTCGTTGTTCTGGCCATGAAGTATGCACTTAGTCTATACATATCAACAGCTCGTTCCTTGTTTAACATAGCTCTTTCTTGAGGAAACGTAAAGATTGCTGTGAATACTGGGAAAAATCCCCAGAAAACAGCAATGAAGAAGAGTAACCCTGCCTGCAATATGCAATTTTAGTCAGCTAAGAATATTACTGTTAGCTCTTAATTAAAATTCTTGCTTTGCTTGGAAAATTTTAATATATTTAGAAAATGCTGGTTTAGATTAATGATGGATTGTAGATGGTATTACTTGCATTTGATTCCTATTCCTGCGCTCTAGTGAAGGTGCGCAGATGACAAATTTTTAACTGTTTTATTGCTTATGTGATGTTATTCTTGAAGATTTATACTTTGTGCATTATTTACTTATTGCCTTGTTCATTATTTAAGTTATCCTGAATTTGTTGGCTTTATTTTTAGAGACAGAGAAATAGTGAGTTATCAAGTATATAAATAAACTTGGGTGCTTTGAACATGTAAGATGGAGAGAGATGATAATGTTGAGAAACGATATGGCAAAGGCATTACTAAAAGTTGTGTATAATGATGTGGAAGAAATCCTATGTAAGGATTTGAAATGCAAACTTCAAATAGTTGGAATAAAGTTAATGATGATTATGTCCCTAAAATAGTCTACCCACTATTTGCATGTAACCAATTTATTTTTATAGTATCACATATCTTCTCGGGGATTAAATTGGGATTAATTTATATAATCGAGAGACTAAATTAAAGAAATATGATTTTCAGAGATTAAATTGATCAACCTTAAATATTAGTGAGACTATTTTGGGATTTAATCATTGTGTGTGCGGGCGTCAAAAGGGACACAGTTTTGCATCTTCACATGCGGGTGCAAGATCCCGTTTCGTTGGGAACGTGTAGTCATGCCCGTGCACACTTGGACTGTCCGGTCTAGGCGTCTGTGAGAGCCAGCTGGCTCTTCCTTTTTGGATGGGGCGCTTCTTTTCAATAATGGGGCCACTCTTTAATTATCTAGGGCTTATATATTTGCTTTTCATGTTTTAGGTTTGTAGTTTTGATTATGTTTCTGCTCGGGCAGCTGTCGACATTCCTTGTTTTCCTTTTTAGTATTGTATCTAATGGCGAGTGGTGCTTCGATTGTATCTCATTTCGAAGTGGTGGTTGTCCTCCCAAGGGTCAAGTGGTGTTCTGACTGTAGCTCGCTTGTGAGAGGATATTCATCGCTGACATACCTGCCAACGCAATTCTCACTGCAGACCTCTCCGATAGTAGCCTTTTGTTGTTATTCCTATAGTTCCAATCATCCTCCACGCTGACCCCTGGAACAACCCTCCTTTTACTGTATCATAATCCTAGACATTTCCCACACTGTTGCTGTCATGCCCACCCAAACCAAGTCACCGTGCGACCTTGCTGCTGTCCCACTCCCCCCCTCCCCCCGGTCCTTGCTGTCATCACCCAGAACAACCCGCCTTTTCTCTATTATGGCAGTTTCTCACATTCCTTTTGTTGCCACCATTGCCCCCTTGTGTCACTCCACCATCTAGCCCTTCAAACTGCCAATCGACCACCTCTCCTGTGGGATACATACCTAGTTAAGTATTGAGTTGTTTTTGTTTTCATTTCCTTGTGTTGGTTGTACCTACATATTGACTTTTTTCAGTAATCATAGTTGTTTGTTTTTTGTTATTTAGGTCAACTCTGGTATCATTTGATATCAGAACTAGCCCAACTTTATTCCCTTCCTAGGATTATTTAAACCCCCTACCTAACCCAAAAATTTTCTTTCACACCTGACATCACACACATATATCATATCGCACCTACCCACACCTTAATCTTAGTCGGTATCAGAGCTAGCCTAACCTTAGTCTTATCCTATGGTTATTTAAAGCCCCATCCCTAACCCCAATTTTTTCTTTCACACCTATAAACCCTAGCCACACCTAAACCTTAGCCATACCACCAACGAGACATNGTTTTTGTTTTCATTTCTTTGTGTTGGTTGTAGCTACATATTGAATTTTTTCAGTAATCATAGCTGTTTGTTTTTTGTTATTTATGTCAACTCTGGTATCATTTGGTAGCAGAACTAGCCCAACTTTATTCCCTTCCTAGGATTATTTAAACCCCCTACCTAACCCAAAAATTTTCTTTCACACCTGACATCACACACATATATCCTATCGCACCTACCCACACCTTAATTTTAGTCGGTATCAGAGCTAGCCTAACCTTAGTCTTATCCTAGGGTTATTTAAAGCCCCATCCCTAACCCCAATTTTTTCTTTCACCTATAAACCCTAGCCACACCTAAACCTTAGCCATACCACCAACGAGACATTTGCCAGAAACTTGATCGAGGCAAAATGACACGATACCACTTATGAGAAATCCTGATACCGAAAATTTTTTATTAATAGGAAATATGGTTACAGCACACAAACTGAAAATAACATCACCAAAACATAGGACGACACAATCAAACACCTCAAAAGTGTATCTCAAGGGCGGTGGAGGTTAGTCCGGTGGATTTGGAGGCTTGGGCCAGCAAGGCTGAATGCGGGAGAGGGCCAACAGGGGTTGGAAATTGGACTGGAGGAGGGAAGCAACAGGTTAAGGTGGCAGGAAGTTTTGTTGGGCGGCTGAGAGGTAGGTTGAAAGGGGAAAAAATTTGCGTACGTAAGACGTATGCAGCGTTGCATACTTTTTCAAGGTTATACCGAGTGTATAAGAGGGTTATATCAGCGTTATAACTTGTTGTAACCTCCATGTAACCTAGTGTAACCTACCTGTGATCTACAAATAAGTTCTTAATATATGAAAACAGAATCGCAGAACTTATTTGTAGGTTTCAAGTATGTTACACTAGGTTACCTGGAGGTTACAAGGGGTTGTAACACGGGTATAACCCTCTTATTCCCTCGGTATAATCTCGAAAACGTACGCAGCGCTGTGTACGTCTTATGTTAGCAAATTTTTTTCATTAAAAGGTGGGGTAGCAAGCTGAGAAGGCGGGGCAACATTTTGGATGGTTGGGATAGCAAGATAACTGCTATAGGGGAGCCGATGGTCTGCTGGAAGGGGCCTCAAAAGGGCTAGACAGCAGGTTGCTGCAGCAGAAAAGGGGCGACAGTGCATGAGAAGTTGTTGGGGTGACCGATGTCTAAGGGAAGTGGAGGAGTATGAGAGATAAATGGGTAGATACAATTACCACCTCAAAGTAAGATACTGTCGGAGCACCACCACCTCTTCAGATACAACTCAAAAAGAGAAAAAAGATTCTACATAGGAATCTGAAATCAATACACGACAAAAACTAAATCTGATATCCGGAAAATAACAATTTAAAGACTCTCACAAGGGAAAAACATAAATGGAAAGCTCTCATAAGGAAATCACAGAAAAGGGAGGGGAAAGGGATTGGTGACAATGCCGCCCTTCCTAAATGGCTACTCGATCGAGCTGGATGCAGAAAAGGCATAGGACAGGGCGCGGGAGGCCGCTCGCCCTGTCAGGACGGGTTGCTTATCCTGGGATTTCTTTGGACTGGCCTCAATTGCGTCTGTCGGTTCACTAGCGGGACTTCCCGCTCCCTCGATCCCGTGCAGGAGAGTCTCGCTCCCGCGTGGTCACGGCAAGATCTGCGTCAGTCTCTCGGATTTGAGGAAGCTTCGACCTCATTCATTGAAATTTTGGGTTTTCATGGTATGATGGTAAGTCCTCTGGTAGATCGATTATGTCCGTGTAGTCATTCCACAACACATTCTGGTAGAATATGTATCCATCCTCTTTTGGCACTTCCTGAGCTGGAGATGCATGTAGAGGTGAGTTCCTACAATGAAACTTTTGAGCCCTTAAAAATTTTGAAATATTTTCCTTCCACGTCTCGTGCCTAGCTTGCAGTAGTTGAGTAATAAGTATATGAGGAGAACTCAGTTATGGGTTGAAATTTGTGGCAAGCTAAGCCATTACATTGACACCCCCTCAGGAGAGACCTCCTCCCCACAAATAGGACTTGGATCCCATTGCAGAATCTTTGTCTCCATCAAGCTCCTCAGGCCCACTGCAAAGTTGGGGTTCATCTCTCCCTTCTTGACATTTGACGAGGTGTCCTCTGTTGACTTGAAAGTAACCTCTAAATATTTCCATGTAATGTTCTCGACATGGTACATAATGATCTCATTTTTGTCATGTTTGACCTTCCTCCATCGGGGCAACTCGAGGTTCTATACATCTGAAAATTTTGCATCTCCCTTATTCGTGGTGAAGCGGTATCTGATGTCGGCTCATCGAAATCATAATCCTTGTAGATATCCAAGGTCGTTCCTGTTGATGTTCCTCTCACCATCTGCAGGATGCTAGCTCGAGGCACCATAATCTCATGCTTTGTTGGTCTGCTTATTACCTCAGAGTCACTACCTTCTAGAGCAGCGATTGTTTCCTTTGTTGGAATCTATATCTTGGGGTCAACTGAATTCGGTGGCGTCTCTTCTTTGTTAGTTGCAAGTGGAGAATTCTCTCGGAAGTTTTTATCTTCTTTTTTATCACCATTTATTTCAACTGAAAGTTGGTACTCTCAGTTGATGTCCTTACTATTTGTAGTGTTTGTTGTGTCCTTATCCCATGTTTTTGTAACACTCTAATCAATAAAATAGATCCTCCCATGGTTGTGCATTTTGCTTCCACATGTCCGAATTCTCGTATTTGCAACACTTTCTAGCTGTGTCAACCTTGCGGCTTGGTTTCATTGGATAGCAGACAGGGGGAGTCGCTCGGTGACGCAGTCTCTCCTTTTCTGATGCTAAGAACTGTAACTTTTGGTGGTAGTAAGTTGGAAGGAACTAACGATGTGTTTTCTGCTTTATCTTCATATCTTTCCATTCCTCTCTTCGACCTTTTGGATCACCACCGGGGTAGCCTACCTTTGGATTTCATCTACAATATTCGTAATGCACCGCCGAAGTCGACGATTCTCTCGTCATATCTTCTCCTGTGTAGGCTCGGGCATGTATCTCATTAGTGACATGACTAAGGTTTAAGGTTGGGAGGTGAAAGATAGTGCATGAGACTAATTGTAGGTGTATAAACTTTGATTTGAGATTGCTGATTTTGAAAATCAACAAAGAGATTTTAGGGTTTGGTTTTGGTTGGGCTAGCTTTGATACCAAATGATACAAGAAGAAGAAACTCAAATCACAAAAACAACTTTTATTAATAGGAAAATATGGTTACAACACATACAAACTAAAATAACATCACCAAAACATAGGACGACACAATCAAACGTCTCGAAAGTGTATCCCAAGGGCGGTGGATGTTGGCTCTTGGATCCAGAGGCTTGGTCTAGCAAAGGTGAATGCGGGAGAGGGCCGACAGATGTTGGAAAGTGGACTGGAGGAGGGTGGCAGGAAGGTTTGTTGAGCGGTTGGGAGGTAGGTTGGAAGATAGGGTAGCAAGCTAAGAAGGTGGGAAAGCTGCTGGGAAGGTCGAGACAACAAGGTAGCTGTTGTAGGGGAGCCGACAGTCTATCGAAAGGGACCTGAATGGGTTGGTCAATAGGTTGCTACATCATAAAGGGGATGGCAGTGCAGGAGGGAGTTGTTGAGGGTGATCGACAGCTAAGGGAAGTGGAGGAGCAGGAAAGATAAAATGGGAGATACAATCACCTTCTCGGAGTGAGATATAGTCGGAGCATCACCACCTCCTCGAATACAACCCACAAAAGGAAAAAAGGATTCCAAACAGGAATCTGAAACCAACACACAACAAAAACTAAAGATTAGATCTATAAAACAACAATTTAAAGACTCATAAGGGAAAAATAGAAAAGAAAATCCCTCATAAGGAAATCACGAAAAAATAAGGAGAAAGGGATTGGCGGCAATGCCGCCCTTCCTAAATGGTCGCTAGATCGAGCGGGATGCAGAAAAGGAACGGGACGGGGCGCGGGAGGCTGCTCGCCCTATGAAGGTTCTTGCTCAGGCCACTCAGACTGGGATTCCCTTGGACTGGCCTCAATTGGGTCGGTCAGTTCACTAGCGGGAGTTCCTGCTGTCGCGATCCCGCTGCGGGAGAGTCCTACTCCTGCGTGGTCATGGAAAGCCCCGCGCTAACTCCACAAAGAGATATCCAACTACTTTCTAGGGGAAGTCCTTAACTACAAGTCTACAACAGAGGTTTGCCCTCTTCGAGATAAAAAACAGTTCAGAAGGGTTAACTGTAGCCACAAATGTGATTCATCAGATCAATAGGATGTAATGAATCCCTTCCACGTGACAGATTTTAGAGTTGAAGAACCAAGACCCTAAAGATTTGACATGAAATATCGGAGAAGCCGATATTTGAAGTAAATATGAATTTGTCATATTTTAACGATTGCATGGATTCAGACGAGTTCATCGAGAGACTCTGGATAGTCAAATGTGTCTTTGCGTACCAGGACGTCTTACCAGACGTAATGGTGAAAC
Organism: Phalaenopsis aphrodite; assembly: GCA_003013225.1. Taxonomy (NCBI): domain Eukaryota; kingdom Viridiplantae; phylum Streptophyta; class Magnoliopsida; order Asparagales; family Orchidaceae; genus Phalaenopsis; species Phalaenopsis aphrodite. The sequence continues at coordinate 385,398 of NEWO01000023.1, read as the reverse complement.
TAGTCGCCAACAAGTTAAGTGTGTCTTTTTTTTTGTAGGAGGACTTGAAAATTCTTCGATAACAAGAAGGGAAGAGTAAAATTATTACTCGGTCTAAGATGAAACAAGATATACAGTGTCAGTACCAACTAGTTCCTTAGATACAAAATGTTCATACTTTAGCTTAAAAAACGGAGAGAACTTCACCGGGTGACCGTGGCAACTTAAAGAGTTTAACAACAAAACCAAGTAGCAAGAGCATTCCCAAAAGAGCATCCAAGCTGACCCTGCTTGAGAAGAAATTAGTTTAGAATGGAGACTATGTGGAACCAACTAGTATTCCGAAATCTGTTCCTACCAGGAAATATTTTAGTTGCCACATATTTGGGCATATTGAAACAAAATACTCAACCAGAGGAATGATCTATTTCACTAAACAGTGAGCAGTTGAAGAAATGGGCCATTATATGGTACGCACTGAAGATTGTGAGGGCACGAAGGAGTACTAGATTCCAACTAATGAGGGAGGGATGCATGCAATTCAAGTTGATCCCATGAGTGATACTCTAATGGATTTAACAATGATTCTTGATAGGTGTGAGTCCAAGGTAATAGGCATATATACAAAGTATGAGATTGTGGTACCGCAAAATATATTTTTGCAGCCTTTGAGAGGAGCATCAGCAGAATTGATATTCTTAGATAAGAGAATTTCAAAATTTTAGATATATGACCTATCTCCTGAGAAGTCCTTACTGATGGAAGTCCAATATGCCATAGATGAGACTCTTTTGAGCCACATCTGAAAAGTTATATGGAGTCATTTGTGCATTAAAATCAGTTCAACAGTATACCCAGTGACGGTTGATCGGACAGAATGGATGAACCATAGCGTTGGAAATTGCCTTAGTATCTATAGGGGAAAAAACATCCTATAGTGGGATTCAAGTCTTTATAGAGAAGAAGAAGAAGAGACATCTCCTGAGCAGTTATACTTCAGTGTGGTTTAGTTTGCTACTGATTTCATTCCAAAATTGATTTCTTTTGACACACTTATTTATCAGTCATTCAATCGAATGCGAAGAGTGAGAGAAACAAATTACAGATTTAATGGCTCGAGAGTTACTTTGTAAGAATCTATATCTAGAAGCAACTTCAATTCAGGTTGTGCTAACACATGATGTATACTCATTGTATCATAATGTGCTTTGGAATAACGACGACTACCGGTTTGACTTACCAGGAAAGTACAATATTTTCGTCAACTTCAAAGAGGTTAATTTGACTTCATACTATGAGGCGACAGAAACTTTGATTGATGAGATCGAAGCTCCCCCAACCCCAAGAGATTGACGTGGGATCGTGTCTCCGCATGCAAGTGTGAGATCGAGTTTTGTTGGGAACGTGAAGTCACACCCGGGCACACTTGGTCGGTCTGGTCCATGCGCCCGTGAGAGTTAGTTGGCTCTTCCTTTTGTGTGGTGGCTTTCTTCAATAGTGAGACCACTCCTTAGTTATCTAAGGCTTATATAATTGCTTTTCGTATTTTAGTTTTGTAGTTTTGATTTTGTTTTTGTCAGGACAGCCATTGACATCTCTTATTTTCTCTTCTAGGGTTTATCTAAGGGCGAGTGATGCTCCGGGTGTATCTCCTTCTGAGGTGGTGGTCACCCTCTAAGGGTCGTGTGGTGTTTTGATTGTAGCTCTCCCCTGAGAGAGTATTTATCTTCAACTTCCCTTCCCTTGCATTCCTCCTCCCTGCAGGCCACCCAGACAATAGTTTTTCTTCCTGTAGCTCCTTGCTGTCCAACCATCCTCCACGTTGCTGCACTCCCAGAACAACCCTCCTTTTGTTGTCTTGCAGTCCCACACATTTCCCCCCGCCACCTCCGCCATTATCCCCCTTGTTGCAGCTGCCCAGAATACCCGCTCCCAGCTGCACAAAACCAATTCCTGTGCCACCTTGCTTGCCGTCCAGCCCCTCCTCTTTGCTGCCACAGCCCAGAGCAGCCCGTCGTCTCTCTGTTCCGAGAATTTCTCACGTTCCCTTTGCTCCACCATCCAACCTTCCAAACTGCTAACTGATCACCTTCCCTGTGGGATACGATCCTAGTTGTATGTTGTGTCTGTTATTTTTTTTCTATTTCCTTGTGTTATTTGTAGACGCATATTAGCTTTTTCAGTAATAATATATGTTTGCTTGTTGTTATTTGGGCTAACTACGGTATGATTATGATTATTTTCATCATACACCAAACTTTTTTAGATCATGATATTGAAAGTCACTCAGAACTGATTTGAATTAGCCTTTTAGATTGGTTTGATTTCAACGTATCCATGAGCAGCTAATCTTATTCCTTTTTGGTGGAAAACTTTTTTTAGGCCCAATTTCTAATGTAGATTGATCGATTGTGAACCACACAACTGAATCCATCAAGCCTCTAAGTTAATACTTAATTCCACAACCTTATCTCAGATCCACCCACTTAAATGTTACTTATAAATTCTACTAAGTTTATTTGAGCTGCAGGGTTTGAACTGTCTTCCTTGGCTACCTTACTATGCATGCAATGCCTATGATCGACTCGTTGTTTACTTGTTTGAATGAAAGATGGTTTAATAAAAAATTTGTTGCTTCACATCCTGCTGTAAATCATGTAATTTTAATTTTATCTTCTAACTAGATATTGCAAGCACACTTGCCTAGATATAGCCAACAGATTTAGGCTTTTTTGATATCCATGAATTTAGTATATGTTTACCTCAACTGTTTTCCATAAATAGTAAAAAAAAAACTAATAAACCTTGTTAAAGTTTTCCATTCATCCAATATTTTTATTTAATTATTAATTTAATGAAGTGAAAATATTAAAAAATTAGAGAGTAACTTTGATATAATTATATGATAATTGGGATTATAGTTGCTTAATAAAAATTTAAACCACAATTGACTAGTTAATACAATCTGCATTATTAATTTTGTTATTGTGTTCAATATCAAGAAAAAAGTTTTATGTAGTTGGAAGTATAAAAGTTTTTTTATAATTTTAAAATTTAATATAATTAGAACGTGATGCTATGAAATTGCCAAAATAGGAATACTGAACTTCTTCAAATCATCCGAAATTTTATTTTATGTAAGATCTCTTTATCAGATAAACTTTCAGCAGTTGGCAATGCAAAATCTCTTAGAAATGAATTCTTTCTAAAGGCATGAGTGACATTTACTATGATAGAGTTTAAATTATGACACTAGCAAATTTCGAAGTGAAGCAATATAAAGAACAATGAGACCACATGAATCTTAAAATCAGCAAATAGGTAATCAAATAAAGTGGGATGGCCTAAAGCCATTTCCCTAATATTTTGTATATACTTTGTGATAATCACACTTGGCATATAGGCAGGGGTGTAAACAAGTTAAGCCATACCCTGCTTGAGCTTGTTTTTGATTAATTAATCGAGTTCAAGCTCGAGCTTAATTTTTAAGTTTGATTCGTCTCATGGGCTTACACGTTTAATATTATAAAGAGCATTATTTTATTCAAGCAATTATTGTGAAAAATGACAAAAAGGAAGTCTGAGAATTAGTACCTGGTCTTCCAGTCCTTTTACTGTGTTGCTATCTGACTGCCACCAGAGTAAACCTAGGATGATTGCTGTTGCGATAACCTGAGTAATTCTCATCCAACTCAGGTAATCATGTCGCCTTTCCTTGAGTCCTCTCCAAAATAGAATCGAATATTGTTGTCTCCAATTTGCTCCCCATTCTCTATTTGGTGACAATAGCTTCGCCTTCAGATCTTCAGCAATAGGAATTGGCATCAATAACCTTTTCTTTTCTTTGTCAGCAACTCGAGTCTCGTAGGCTTCCACCAGGTACTGTTTCGTTGAAATTTTAACAAAATTTGAATGTGCTTACTTTTGTTGTTTTGTTGCTCTTTTATTGTAGTTTTTTCATATATGATAGTATTAATATTTGTCATATGGTTCATCAACCGATCACTAGAGACCAAGTTATGGACTTCAGTGTGTGTTTTCATGCATAAAATGAAGTCTAGCTTCAATGTTCTTAGGAAGATTTACATATATACCACTATGTATTACATATCTAACACATAAACTTTGAATGTACAATGAAAGGTTTAGTTGTTAGATATGTAAATACATAAGAATTGGGTGGTCTGTATGTGAATGCCCCAAGTTTTAATAAAGAAATGCTTTGTTGCCCAACAAAGAGCACTCAAAAAAATCTCGAGGTTCATTGGATGGATGACATTTGGCACGTGCATTTCCACTTGTCACCATCCAATAGCTTGGAGAATTTGTTTGAGCTTTAATTTAGTGACCGCTGCATCAATCTTTAACAAAATGTTACATTCTTGGAAATGTGTGTCCAATGATAAGACGAGTATTACCTCATGTACATCTTTTGGGGTTAGTTTATCACTCTTGATGTCGCTTTTCAAATTCTCTGTTTGCACCTTGTCGTCTAGTTCTGATGGTACGGAGACATCATTTATGTTACCGTTGGCAAGATCTAACAAGAATTCTGCCGGGTTCATTGCAATTAGAGGAGAACATCCAATGGATTGGAAGTAAAACATGGCTTCCGATGCCTTCCCAAAATATAGCAGGCTTCCTTTTCCAAGGAGAATTAATTTTTCAAATTTGTGAAAGAGTCTGCTAGATGGCTGATGTATTGTAGTTACGACCGTCTTTCCAGCCTGACATAATTCAATGATATAGTCATCTAGGGTGTTACTGAAATTGCTGTATATAAGATGCAATATATTTTATCAGTTGCGTAGTTATTACTCAATCCCCTACTTAGAATGCCAAGCAGTCAGATGATAATGGCATTAATGTTGATTTTTTTGGATGCTTTGCTGTTTGCATTTAAAGTTTGGACATCATATAAGTTAATATGGCGCAAAATCTGCTAATACACTTTAAAGGAGGGGCTTCAAAATGGCCTTTGAAGATGACACGGGGCGGGGAGTGACCCCGGAATGGTTCGGTCCAATTGTGGGAGGGACAATTGACCCTCTCTCTAGTTCTTGGGTTGCCGCCCACTCTTAATAGCAGCAAGTGTATTTTTGTCTGTTTGTTTTTATTAGATTTAGGTCTTTTGTTGTTTATAAATATGTATTTGTTTATTGTATTATGGGCCTTTTGTTTATTTTGAGTTTTGTGAGGGCTTATGCTCCCTTTCTGTTTCCCGGATGGGGGCGAGTGTGTATCCACGACGTTTGTGATATCAAAGTTAACCCAAACAACAATAGAAAAACCAAATAATAATGTTGAATTCAAATAGGGAATTACAACCATACAAACAGAACAAAAATAGAAATAGCAACAAACACGACACACAACACATTGAAAATAGAAAATAGCAACAACACGACACATGACACGCTGCTAGGGTGGATCTCGAGGAGTGGTGGTGGTGGCCATTAGGGGCTTGAAAAGGTGGAGGGAAGATTGAGAAGGTGCAGGACTGTGGGGAAACAGAGGCAAGGCAGTGTCAGCTTCCTATCCTAGGTGGAAGCAGGCAAAGAACAGGTGTAACCGGCATAAAACAACAAGAATCAGTTGCCCCCGAGGGGCTTGAATGAGAGCAAGCAGCAGTGGATTGAGTTTCCATGCGAGGCGGCTAGTTCGATGGAGGAGAAATTGGCTGGGAATGTTCAATACTGCAGGGAAATTGGGATTTCCAGCAGTTTCGGTCGGCAGCAGTGAAAGAATTAGGTGGGAAGCGATGCAGGAAGGTTGGGGAATGGTGGAGGGCAGCCGTGGTTGGTGGCATCAAGCCTTGGAAGGGAGGGTGATGGCTGGAAATGGTGGAAATGCAGAAAACAACAGTAAAAACTGTTGTTCCTCTGGTTGCAGCAGAGAGGGGCGACAGGGATCGATGTGGGAAGGTTAGGGAAGTTTAGGAGGAGCATAAAAACTATCTTGGGAGCGAAATACAACCGGAGTATCACTCACTCTTAGATACAACCTTGGAATGGAGAAGAGAGAAGTCGGTGGCTGTCTCTAGCAAACTCACACAAAACCTGCCCTCTCGAAACACAAAAGCAGCAAATATATAATGCTAGATAACTACGGAGCGGCCTCACTGTTGAAAATAGGCTTGAAACCCAAAAGAAAAATCGGATGGTTCTCACGGATGTCTGGACCAGATCGTCCAAGTGCGCCCATGCGCGACTTCGCGCTCCAAGTGAAATGCGATCCCGTGCACACAGATGATCCCGCGTGCATGGAGTTTCGCCTAGACAGTCCTTCAATTCCCACGTGTGTGGAGCTTGTGTGTCTCCCGCATAAGTCTCTCTTGGTGTGGGGAGCTTTAACTTCATTCGTCGAAGCTTTTGATATCTCATAGCATGGAGTCAGGTTAGCCATGTTGACGATAGTGAAAATGTTGTAGTCTCCCAGTAAATTAATCATGTTGTCATTTTTATTCCGAAGCACATCTTGATAGAATAAGTGTAAATTCTATTTTGACACAATTTGAGCTGGAACTGCATATAGATGTGAATTCTCTTAAATTAACTCTTAAGCCACTAGATATGTAATTTGTCTCTTTCACTCCCCATACTCAACTAGATGCATCTGATAAACAAATTTGTTTGGAGGAACCAACTCTGGAATGACATCTAAGGCATGCTGGATCACTTTCAGTCACATATCAATAAGAAAGACCTATGTTGTGAGTTGTTTCATGCCATAAATAAACACGAACACTTAAAAAATCCGTTGGACAAGCGGATTCACATCTTTTACAACCTACACAATCTTCGGTTCTTGGTGCAGAAGCAATTTGCTTAGCTTTACATTCGTCCCAGGGTATCATTTCCAATACATTCGTGGGGCAAGCTCGAACACATTGGGGAGACCACTAAGGAGAAGTCTCTTTTTTTTCTCCGAAAGGACCTCGATCTTATACAATGCTTTTTTTTAAAAAAATTAATATTGCCAAAGCCAAGTAGATGAGACAGTTTTTAGTAAAATATTTTCTTTAGCTTAGACCAAGTTGGCATCTTTTCATCCTTCTATTGATACTGTTATTCCATGTATTAGGCATATTAAAATTTGATTAGTGTTTCAGTTATTTACGTATCATTGATCATACATCGCGATGGTTATGCGGCTCTGCTGTAAAATAATCTGGTTAATGCATTTATTCTTTTCTTTTATGCAATTATGTATATTAATTTCTTATAAGCTTTCCTGCATTTATTCATGAAAATTTTTTATCTGTAGTATACGTGGCTGAAGATGATTAACTCAGAACCAAGAACTATGTGAAATGAAGTTTTGTTTTTATTTGAACCATCCAACAGAAGCGAACGAGCAAGAGAGCGGGAGAGAACGAGAGAGAAAAATAGAGAGATCAAAAGAGGGAAAGATCATGTGTGCCCTAGCCTAAGAAGGAGGAAAAAGGTAACCCTCATTCTGATCTCGCGAGAGAAAATAGAGGAAGAGAAGGAAAGAGAGTCGAAGCCTCTGCTTGCTCTCTGTTGTGTTCATTGAATCAAAGGAGAAGAATCGAGTGCGCAAAGAGGAAGAAGAAAAATTCGAAGAGAAAACCTTCGAAGTCGAGTTCGATCTGCTTATAGAGGAAGGAACGGGGATCGGCTTCATGCACTGTAACTGTGCTTGCGTGCCGTGGAAGATGAAGTCGGCATAGAAGAAGAAGACGATGGATAAGAAGAAGAAGCCGAAGGGGGAGGGAAAGCTCGCGTGGTTGAGTGTGGGTTAGGGCAGAGCCGGACCTTTGCGTGCGTTGCTCTGTCAAGTTCCATCGAGCCGCGAAGAAGAAGAGGAGATCATTTTGTGCTCGCGTGCAGGAAGAAGAGAGGGATGTTGAACTTTGGCGGCGTGAGCTTAGGGCTGCTTGCAAAGACTTATAAGGTAAATATTTGAGAATTGTATAAGGTTAATTCATGTATTACTGTAAAAAACATTGATAAATTTTAGTGAGTTGATACAAAGGACCCACTCAAAGGGTATACAAACACACGCAAAAAAGGTCCAAAAGTACAAGTATTCCCCAAAAGAAAAATAACCCCCAAAGCTTCAATACCCATCAACTGCAAAGCACGCAATAAGGCCAACACAAGGGAGATCAGTCATGATGGGAGGGCTTTCCTCTCCCCCTTCCTCGAGTTCTGGGAAAGGGGTCCAACAACAAACTATAATCCGGGCTTCCACCCGTGATGATCGAACTTCATTGGTTTTCGTAGAATAACACCAATAGAATATAGAACTTGATGGTTGAAGAAATGAAGTTTGAGTCCAGATAATTTGTACCATTTGGGCACAATGGGAGGTTCTTGACTTTGATCAAATTCAGGAAACCATTTAAGCAATTTCATGTATTTACCCTCAATTAAGATGTATTTAACATAGAACATCTTGGCATAATCTTTTTCTTTGCTCAACTGTATCATAATATGTCTCCCATCAAAAGGCCCACCTTCCAGCCCCCCAAATAATTTGAAATCTTAAAAAGTTTTCTTGATAGAATTCATCTTCGGGTGACCCAGTTGGAACTTTCCAATCAGTGTAAATTTATAATTTTCAGCTAGTGTTGAAACTTCAATGACAGAAAAGATTATTGTTGGTTTGCCCTGCTTTCTTGTTTTTTGTAAGAAGTTACAATCTCCCTGCCATGCAAATGAATCATGGTACTTTTGAAGAAAAACCAATGTATCTCCAAGCTGGAATGGATCACTGCCTTTATCAACCACAACAACATAAGAGGGTTTGCCTACGTTCAGAGTCGGTTAATTCACAAAAGAAGTGGAGAGAGTTGCCATGAAATCAGTAACGAAATCCGAAAATACCCTAAGGAGAGGCGGCTAGTAGAACTCTCTGTCACCTGAAGCAAGTTTGTGTCGTGCGTGAGAGGAGTAATGACGTGCTTGCACGTGGTGGAAGAAGAATTCGGTGGATAAGAAGAAATCGAGGCGTGCGACTCTTTCGAGAGGAGAAAACCGCGGCAGCGACGAGAAAATCACGCAAAAACCACGAAAGAAGCGAAAAGGGAAGGATCTCACTCGAAGTAGTCTTCACCGAAATAGGAACAGAGCTGATTGCTGGAGGTAGGTGAGTTGGAGACATGGGGCTCGATCGACGATTTGAGTCATATGAGACGACCAAATCACGAACAAGGCAGATGAAGAAGCTGACAAAGCCGCATAAAGCAGCCAAAGAGGTCAGCCTAAGCAGACGAAACCCTAGCAGAGCCTCCCGCGATAAACATATTTTATATATATATATAAAGTGTTATGTGTATGTGTGTGTGAGTGTTTAAGTGCAAGATAAACTTTAATCAGGACTTTAATACAATGATTTTCACTTCGAAGGAGGAGAAGTTTGTGAAGCAAGCAATGAAGGAGATCGAACTCAAAACCTATAAGGTAAAAGTTAAGTCTTTTGTTGTTATTAAAATTCATAATATAATTAGTTAAATTAATATTATTGAAATTTATTACTTTTAAGGAGTGAGGAAGAAAGCCAATAAATTCTTGGATTTTTTGGAAGGCAAATAATCCTAAAGTTAATAAAGGTTGGTGTTTTAATAATTCTTTATATATAAATAAGATTTTCTTTAGAATGTAATTCTTATAATTATATGTAACTTTAATTAGTTAAAAGAAGCAAATGGAAGGGATAAATTATTTCAAAAGTTTCTTGTAAGCAAATATGAGTAATTATTTTTTTATATGTATTAAATTTAAAGTTTATTAAATAAGGAACTTTTTTAATTCTTTAGATAATTATTTTATGATTGTATGCATGTTGTAGCTTAAGAATAAAAGGAAATGAACGGGAAAAAGGAAAATAAATGTTTAATAATTTTAAAATGAGATAATTTAAAGGAAAAAAAATGTTAAGTAAAGGGTTAAGTATTGCATGATTAATTCATAAATGTTTAAGTAAATGATGCAATGTACTCTTGCACGTTAAAACAAATAATAAATGTGTACATTCGAATATTATATGAGGGTACCTTCAGGTATAATTTTGAGGGTGTCATCGGACACATTTTTTAGCATATCTTCGTGTATGACAGTAATCCTGTGATGACTATTATAAATGTTAAAATAATAAATAATTAAAGTGAAACGGGAATAGATAAGTCATACTTACCGTTACAATTAATAATTTTTTTTAGGAGAAGTAAAACATTGGAGAATATGTCTGAGAGGAGAGACTTGGTTTACAGGAGGAGGACCACTGCTGCTGATAGATATTAGTGTATGATATGACTTTAGTTTTTTTTATTATTATTTACTTTTGTATTGAGATATTTTATATGTTGGTCTGAGATGTTTGTCTTCTGATTATGATGTTGTTTCTGGATGTTCAAATTTTATTGCATTTTGTGGATTAGTGGATATGTACTGGAAGTTTTCAAATATAGATAGTTAGATGTTAATACCGTCCGATTGCAGTTATCGCTTTAGTTAATTCTAAGCACTGGGCCTGGTCGTGACACCGGGTATATGACTTTTTTTGTGTTAAGGTGTTATTTTGGCTTATTCAAACAGAACACAATCACTAGAGTAAAATATATAGTACTATTAGCCTTACTTACCTCTGCTATATCATGAAGAACCTGGATAATTCGTAATGCTGTTGTTGAATCTAAGCCAGAAGTTGGCTCGTCAAGAAATAACAAGGATGGATTAATAATGATCTCGTTCCCTATGCAGACTCTTTTCCTCTCACCTCCTGATACCCCCCTCACAAAAGATCCTCCAATCATGGTATCTTGGCACCTGCAAAATGGTATTTTGGATCAATCTTCAGATGAGATGGAAATCACATTTTCATAATTGTGCGCTCAACTTCTAAATTGAAATTATTTGCCTTCTTTATTGGATGTAAGTGAAAATTATTTACAACTGAATAGATTTGAAAATTACCTATCAAGCCCAAGCTCATGGATGACATTTGTAGCTCTTTCTTCCTTCTGCTGCCTGCTCATCGTATTTGGAAGCCGTAGGAGAGCTGAATAGGCAAGTGTTTCTCTCACGGTAAGATGTGCGAACAGAACATCATCTTGTGTCACAAAACCTATCCTGCTAATAGACATATGTTATGTCACCATGCTTCTTTTATTTTCATTATTTTTTAACTTATGGATCACTTTTATCACTGTTGAAACAGCTACGTTCATAGGGCTGTACATTTCACTTTATTCTGAATAGATTAAGACATAATCTCTTATTTGACATGGAAAGCATCATCCATCGAAAAAAATAAAGTGAGAGAGAGAGAGAGAGAGAGTTTTTTTTAGATTTAATTTATATTTAGTTCTGTTCAAGCTGCTTCAAATCTATAAAGTAAATGCTTTTTGGCCGTCAACATGCAAGAATGCTATTTTTGGTGAAGTTAATTTACCTGCGTTTTAGTGATTTGTTGTATCGTTTTTCATTGTATGTAATTAACCCTTCAACAGTGTTTCCATGAATCCTTCCACCAAGCAGGCTGAGAAGGGAAGTCTTTCCACTGCCAGAAGGCCCCATGAGTGCCAGGACCTCCCCTGGGCTCGCTGAACCTGTAATTCCGTGAAGGATTTCTTTCTCAGTGCTTCTTGTTACGCCTTTGAGGATTACCTTGTATTTAACCTCTGAAAACTGCAAAATTAATGAAATAATGTGCCAGCAAGAATACCTTTTTTAGTAGCTGTAAATCAAAGACTACTACTTGAGCTCATGATATCACAGTTTCTCACTTATCATTAAACTCCCCTCTGTAACACATGAGTTATTGATCTGTTATTTTAACTATGTTTGATATCTACTTTACAGTTATACCTTCATGTTTATACAGTTTTCTGAGCAAACAACAAACTCTCAGCCCATTTTTTTCAATCTGCTAAAAATTTAGCAGCTAAAAAGAAGATAAATGGCATCAGTAACTCTTCTCACCTTGAGGTAAATCGGCAAGGTTGGTTCCAATATCATTCTATTCTGCTTCACTCCAGCCTCTAGATCTACTGCTGCAAGGCAAACACTTTTTTCAGTAGTAGTCATGTTAAATCAAATTAGTAGTTTTATTTTGTCATCCTTCTATTTCATTTTACCCACAGCACCTGCACTTCCATCTCAGAATTTAATTTACTCTGAATTATTCTTCAATTTCACTCATCTTATATCTTTTTCAGCATTTAATTATAGCACCCAGCTGTATCTTCTGTTTCTTTGCCCCCATTTATGTTCTAGATAATGAAAGTGATGTCGAAAAGACCAAAAATAAAAAATAAAAAGAAAAAAAAAGAAAAAAAAGGAAAACTAGAGTTTATCTCCATACCATTTTCTTCTTCACTGGAAGGCCTAAGATCAGCAATAATGTCTTCGGGAGTAGCGGTGAAGCCAGTGAAAGAGAAGGAAAAGCCTAAGCTAGCACTGGAAGCTCGGCTGAGAGCTGCACCGCTGCTGACATCCTCCAACTCAACCTTCAGCTGTGCACTTCTAGATTTCCTTACATGGTGATTGCTACCCTTCTTTCCAGGTGAGGTTCCAATTGACTTCTTTCCGGCACTTGGCAGCTTCGTGGGAAGACTCAGCCCACTGCTAATGTTTGTCTCCGGTATTGTTTGTGCTTCCGCCGATGGCGTGCGGCTGAGAGACATGATCGTCGCCGTCTCGAGCTGCTCTGACTTTGCCCTCACAATCCCGGATGCTGATGAATCCATTTTGCTCTGCTGCAATGCTTGTATTGGTTAAATGGTTTGTTTTCAGAAGTTGCAGAACTACTTCATGCAAAATTACAAGTATATACTGATTTATTTCATCATAAATAGAAGAAATAGATTGCCTTTTAAGAAAAGGAAACCTTTTTCTATTCCTAATATTGAATTCAAAAACTTACATATACTTCTTTTGTACAAGTACTTACTAAATTTGCTTCAGTTCTATGTTTACTTCATTTATTCTTTTCCATATCAATCTCTTTCAAAATATAGATTAAAAAAAAAATGCTCCGAGTGCATTAAACCATAATTGCCATGATAAAAAAAAGTGCAAAATAAAGTCGAGATTTGTTATGAACGAGAAATTACATAATAATGACTTTGTTATCTACTAAGGAATGAATTCTAATACCTTGAAGCTTGCAGCTGAAGTTCTAATAGAGAGTGGGGGAGATCAGACTAGTCATGAAAGTCCGCAGAAGTCAGAAGGAAAGTCAGGCTTCTACCTAAAATTTGAGAATAGAAATGGAAAGTTTCAATCAATGCCACAGAGCAGGCTACTGCTTTTGCCCGCCTTATAAAGCTGTCCACCTACCAGGTAAGGTTAAACAATGTCGTGCATGTGAGGGAATTCATGCTCAAACTTACATTCATCTCCCTAAACATCTTGCAAATTACAAAACTGAATTTATTCATTTATTTTTATTTCATTTCCCAATTGGCAGGCTTGACACGAAAAACATTCGATCCTGATTCGCTTATGGCTCTTTTATGTTCCTTTTTGGCTTTTAATAAACTCAATTAAACTAGCTTTTATGTTTGCCAATTTGTTTGTGTTTTTTAATTAGTGATTTGGTGTTGCACAGTAGAATTTTCTTAGTGGGAGATGGAGTGTCGTTGTCTTAGCATTATATAAAATATTTATGGACAAGAAAAACCTGAGCATCATACATTGGATATGAAAGTATTTATGTGAATGGTCTAAGAAGGGTTAAAAAATCATAGGACTAGAGTTAACTGAAAAATTTTCATTAAACTTGAGTCAGAGTATATATGGTAACCTTCCTTGTGACTAGGAAAATATTAATATAATATAATAATCCCATGACATGCAAGGTATCACATGATTGTATAATCACAAGTCTTGAGGTTCTGGAGTCATCATTAGGTGTTAATGTGTGGTTGGCTTGACCAGAGATTGGTAACACAGAAGGTAGACATTAGAATTTGATAGCCGATGGATGTCAAATATTGATTAACATCAAGTGATGCTCATTGATGAACGTTGAAGGTTGATAGCCATAAGTTGCTTTAATGATAGAATGAGAGGCCGAGCGATTGGGAAGACGAACGTTGAATGTTGGTGGGCAATTGATGTTGAATGTAAATGGCTGCAATTTTCAATGATTGTTTGGAGGGTTTGGAAAAAAAAAAGTTGTTGAGTAAGAAGGACAAAGAATCACATGAATCAAGAATAGTGAACCAGGGATTTAATGAGGTTCGACAATATGCCTAAGTCACTGAGAACGATGAGCGGCGTTTTTCTTTTCCTTTACTTTCAGTTAATCCCCTTAGGGTTACAAATACAATATGCAATTACAAAATTACCCTGTACTGTGTCGTGGGGACAATACCCCCGCACCTCCAACATACTTAAGGAAACTCTTCCAATTAGACAGATTTTTCTTGTTCGCTCCAGCATTTATCCCTTATCTGGTATATGAGTCATATTTAACAAAATTGAAGGGAAATGTCAGAAGTTGAGGTGGTGATTGACAATTAACTTTGTTGCTTTTATGATAGAATGGGAGACTATGATATTGGGAAGTGAGGCATTAGGTGTTGGTTATAGTAAGCTGCAGACGATGTGGGATGAAGAACATCAAAGTTTGGGCAGTAATAAGCAATCAATTCGGTGGCCATTTTGATGAGGGGGAAGAATGGGTGTTTGCGAAGACGTTTATTTCCTTAATGAGTAGTGAACACAATATGTCAGATGTTGCTGGCCTCAAGCAGTGGCATTGATTTTGGTCAACGATTGATATTAGGCAATTGATAATCGTGCATGTCAATGTTGGTCAATCAACATTATTATTGTCGATTGTTAGTCTATATATATAACGTAAATAATTACAAGGCGATTAGTAGGTATTATTATATTTAAATATTTTGATAAATAATTTTATTGATGGATAGATGTTAATAAATATATATACTAAATCAATTAAATTTAGATTACATTTATTTTTTAAAAAAATTATAATTACTAAGCAATTTATCCTGTCGGAAGAATATTAAAGAATGAATATTTTTATTCAAATGATTATTATAATAAAATCATAAAAATGAAAAATCAGAAAAAAAAACTAAATAATCACTCGATATTTAGTATTTTTTTTAAATTTTTTTTCAATAATTTTAAGTTAAATGTTTGAATTCTAACATATTTTAAAAATATTTAATATTAATATTTTTTAAATGAACCAGCTCATAATTAACTTACAAGTCATGTGGCTTACAAAAGAGTTTTGACTTAGTTGTACTCCTAAAGCCTAACTATGAAGAAAATTTTTTCAACATTTTATTTTAATTTTATGTACCAACATTTGGATTATATTTTCCCATTGAATTCATAATCATAAGTCATAAACATATCCTTCTATTAGGTAGCGCACCACTAAGTCTAGTATGATAATTTGTTTCTCAACTACTTTGTTTTACATTTGTGCAAGCATATTCCACGTCATTTTCTCTTTGAATATATAGCCAACAGTCAAAATAGATAGATCTTTCTATAAAGTAAGAAAGCACCAAGTCTAGTATGATAATTTTTTAATAGGAATACTTGGATGTATATCACTCAATTCCTTTTTATTTAAGGATCTAATACCTAAATTTCAATTTTTTACAATTATGCACTAAAAAATGTATTTAGCTTTTTAAAAAATTAAAATGGAGGTGTTTTAGATGTGATATAAAAGATTTGGGTGGATTAAATGTAAAATATGCAATTTTGGTGTTAGATATGTAAATACATAGGAAATGGTTGGTATGTATGTAAGTGCTCCTATTTTTGAGCTATATTGCTTTACATATGCATGATTAGTAACATTTCGTGTCCATCTTCTCTTTCAATTTATCATCATAAATAATATAAGTTCGAAGAGAAACTTTGAATTAGTAAAATAGCCCTCAGTAATTAAAATAAGATACATGCACGACCCATTCAGAGGTTGAAGAAGGAGACTATATATATATATATATATATATATATATATATATATATATATATATATATATAAAATCTAATTGACTACAAGACTACAAAGATTTATAATCAATTAAAATATTGATTAAGAAAATAGAATAAAAATTATTCAATTAGATTCAAATGATGTTTTAATATAAATAATAATTTTTAAATTTTGATCAAATCTTTATTGTCTTATGTCTTATGGCTACATGATTAGGGTTGTTAAAAGGATTCTTTGTTCGTGAACAGCTCGTGTTCGACTCGTTAAGCAAACGAGCCAGACACAAACACAATTTTTGAGCTCGAAATATAAACGAGCCGAACACGAGCGAGTCGTTTACCCCCTACTTGCATGTATATCACTCAATTCCTTTTTATTTAAGGATCTAATACCTAAATTTCAATTTCTTACAATTATGCACTAAAAAATGTATTTAGCTTTTTAAAAATTAAAATGGAGGTGTTTTAGATGTGATATAAAAGATTTGGGTGGATTAAATGTAAAATATGCAATTTTGGTGTTAGATATGTAAATACATAGGAAATGGTTGGTATGTATGTAAGTGCTCCTATTTTTGAGCTATATTGCTTTACATATGCATGATTAGTAACATTTCATGTCCATCTTCTCTTTCAATTTATCATCATAAATAATATAAGTTCGAAGAGAAACTTTGAATTAGTAAAATAGCCCTCAGTAATTAAAATAAGGTACATGAACGACCCATTCGGAGGTTGAAGAAGGAGACTATATATATATATATATATATATATGAGGTAAATATTTTTTATGATATATAATTTAATTTTGATAAGTATTATAACTTATCATATGCATAATAAAATTTTAGAATAATTTGAAATCTTAAGTACATATTAATCTTGCATTCAAAATCACATGCATAAAAATATATGTATATAAACCTTAAAAGAGTGTGAAGAGAAAAATTACTTTATCAAATAGACCTAAAGCATTTAAGAAGAGCTTAGAATGTACTAAGATTTTAGTAAATATTTTTCCTAAGAGATTTACTAAAATATATATTTTATATAATTTAATCACTTATATAAGTTAATTATGAAGAATTTTAGTACAATCATTACCCAATCTTTGATATCTTAACAGCAATACAAAAGGACTTATATTATATGGAGATTTGATTATATTTGCCTCTATTCTTATGCCTTCATGATTTTCTCAAAACCTTAAATTAACATGTGATGCTTATAGAATTGAAGTTAGAGATGTTATATGTTTGAAAAATCTTTCAATAGCTTTTTTTAGAGAAAAATTTAACATATAAGGTAAAGTAGTGATATTTAATGTATAATAGAGAGCATTATATTGTTATCCAATCTTTGAGGTACTAACATCATATCCTTCTATCTTGAGGATTAATTCTTAACTCATATAAAAAAGCTCTCAAATTCACTACTTCTAGTAAAAGCTAAGCTATGTGCATGCCAAGTGGATCAAATTTCTTGTGAGAAACCATAGATGTTTTATCTATACAACTTTAACTATCTCTTCTCTACAACTTACATTGTGGACTATCATATATGCTAAAAGTTCTTCAAACTTATTGTTCCTCTTGAGATCCTACAGACAAAGAACTGACCATTACTACTATGAAGTCAACGATAGTTATATTTTTGATCCTTATCGAGAATGAACTGATTTTACTCATTTATTATAAGAAGTAGAGTAGCATTATCCACGTCTTCCACCTAATTTCTCCCTTTATACAATTCCTACATAGCTATAATGTTTACGCATTGAAATTTTCTCATGGTCGCTCAACTCATTATATGTTTTCTATTTTCATTTAATTTTACTGGGATTGAACTTGAGTACTGCCATCGTATTAACCATACCATATCTTAACACAAATAGAAATTATTTTTATTTTTCAAAATATTTTGACAAATTGGTAAAAA
>NEWO01000023.1:349663-367221 GCA_003013225.1 Phalaenopsis aphrodite | reverse complement strand
AAGCCATACTTTCAATGGCCTTGAGCTCACAATCCTTTGCTTTCACAACGTGCATGTGGTAGCAAAAAAATCTCATCTTTTAATTGTTTATATTGAATGGCCGAAAAGGTTTCATTTTTATAGGTTTGACGGTTGAAAAATAAAATAAATTAAATTTATAGGAAAAGTTGAAATTAGATTTTCCTGTGCTTGGAGGGTATAAATGTAATAGTCTCTGACAGCTGGATCTGTCTTTAATATTCGGACAAAATTGATGACTACAATCCATCTCAAGTTATCGCACGAATCTCTACGCAATTTAAAGGAAGAATTATTTTCGTATCCCTTAAAAATCTATGCAACCGCTTTCCACAGGGATGAAACGGGGGCGTTCGGTGGCCGGTGCCGCCCCTCATTAAGATGGGCGGCAGTGGGCCCCACCATGATAACGGAATACAAATTTCAGATGTTCGTTTCTAATGGTCCGACCACCTGAAGTACTGCCACGTGTACGGTCGATTCGTGACCTTACGCGGATACGTGCGGATAAAATGCGACGGCTTGCACTTTTGTTTTCCACGTGGCCGACAGAGATAGGCTGAATCGTAATATTTATCTTTTTTGAGGAGTTATGAATCTGTAAAAGAGCGGAGCTTAAGTGGGTTCGTGTTCAGCTCGTTTGAAATTATTCGTGTTAAAAATCAGCTTGTCAAAAATGTATTGGTGTTCGGCTCAATTTAAATATTTGTGTTTGTGTCCGGCTCGTGTTCGGCTCGAAATTGGCTCGTTAAAATTATTTTTGATTATATTTTCATGATTTTTTTTAATAAAAGTGCTTAATTCGGTGATTAATTAGTGGGAATGTTCGTAAATTTTTAGCTTGACAGGGAAATTAAAGGCAAAGTTCGTCATTATTTGTTTTAAAAGTCAAAAGGTGTCTTATATTTTCATATATGTAAATAATATAAATTGCAATTTACATATCCATCACATATAAATATCTAAAATTTAAAATTTATTTAATTATATTATATAATACTCCGATGTCACCATCATACCAAAGCATCCACACACACACACACACACACACACACACACACACACACATATATATATATATATATATATATATATATATATATATATATATATATATATATATATATATATATATATATATATATATATATATATATATATATCTTTTAAAATATTAATAAAATTTTTGAATTTATGTTAAAAATTAAAATTTTAAATAAATAAATATTAAGATTTAGATGTTAGATGTATAATATTTAAAAATTATGTGATATGTATGTAAATTTTCAAAAACTAAATTATGTGGAAAATATATAACCAGGGAAGAGGGTTTAATAATCATTCGGTTTAATTTAAAAACTATTTTAATGCAAAATATCTATTTTTAGTAATTATTTTTAAAAAATTTAATTTAATAATATTATTTGATTTAATAATTTTTTTTAATAATCATTATTTTTATGCAAATTATTTATTTTATTGGATGTGCAGATAACAACGTGAGTTTATTGGATGTGCAGATGACAACGTGAGCAAGGATGTGAGAGAGAAGACGATTCTGTGAAACCCTCTAGGGTTTCTTCTTCTTTCTTCGTATTCTTAATGTTTTTTTTCCCTTTCTTCTTCTTCCTTCGTTTTCATGTTTCTTCCCTTTCTCTTGGGAAAAACTTGATTTCTTTTTCAATGTTTACGTATCCTTCTTTCGGTTTTGATTTTCTTTGATGAATTTTAGAAATCTTCTAAGGTTTCTTCTTTTACCTTCGTTTTCTTCATATTTTTTCCCTTTCTATTGGGAAAATTTTCATTTCTATATCTAAGTTTACATATTCTTATTTCGGTTTTATTTTCTTTGGTGATTTTTGGAAATCTTATAGGGTGCCTTCTTTTACTTTCGTTATCTTCATGTTTTCATTATTTCTCTTGGGAAAAATTTCATATCTATTTCTAAGTTTATCTATTCTTACTTTAGTTTTGGTTTTCTTAGGTGATGTTTAGAAAAAGTTTAGGGTTTTGTTTTGGTTTTTCTTATTTCGTTTTAGGCACTTCTTTCCCCTTTTTAGGAAAAATCTATGGGTCTACCTATTTTACTCCTTGTTCTGATTTTGTTAATCGTTGCAGAGGTTTTGCTCCTATATTTCTCTAATTTATGGCATCCTTTTTAACTCAATTATCTGCTTCTGGACAACCATTAAGTTGGAAGGGCTTAGTTACTTCTAATCTTTCTAACAGTTATAGTTTTGATCTTTCTTATGTCCTTTGTGCAAAAGATAAGATTTCTTTCTCAGACGATGAGGTAGAGGCTGGTTCGAAACCTTAGGAACTTGCATTGGTTGGGTATGTTCTAGGTACGAGGTCTTTTTATGAAAATCTTCTTTAGTCGATTAGTATGATTTGGAAGCTGGAAGGTTCGGTAGATCTTCTTTAGGGTTTTTTTCCTTTTTAAATTTATTTGCCTAGAGGATTTTGAAATGATTTTATGTGCTAGTTCTTAGTTCATTGACGAAAATTCTTTTATTAAAAAAAAATTGTTTGTTGATTTTAGGCCTGTTAGGAAAGATTTTAAGGAAATTTATATTTGAGCTAAATTACTTTATTTGTCATTGTTTTACTGGACTGAAAATTGGATTTCTAAAACTGATAGTAAAATTGGTATTCTTCTTGGAGTTAATTTTTTGACGACTAAATGTTTGAGGGCTTCATTTGCAAGGGTTAATATTCAAATTAGCATAGATTCTCCTCTCCCTGAATCTATAACGTTAGTTATTAAAGATAAAGAATATGTCATTCTTGTTGTTTATGAATGAAAACCAGCACCTTGTATTGTTTGCCAACATTTTCTCATAATCCTTTTAATAGCCCGAAATCTTCTTCTTTGCATTTTACTGTGAATCCTAATCTAAGAGGAAGAAATCGGTCAAGATCAAATACGGTGAGGAATTTAAGAAATTGAATTAGATATGTAAATTTTGTTTGACCCTCTAGTGGGATGAATAGATTTCATATTCTAAATTCGACTTCTAATTCCTATAATCATGTTGTCTTGACTTTTATGTCACATCCTGATGCTGATAATGTTGTTAATGAGGTTATTACTACAGTGATTCTTGAGAATAATGTTGTTAACAACATTGTTCATGTTGATGATTTAAATTCAGGGTCACTTTTAGTTTCCAAATTTGGCTTTGGAGAGGATGTCTCAGGGTAATTCCCTTGATGTTGATGATTGAAATATTCATGTTTTGCATGCACCATTAATTCTAATAACTTTTTTATTCAGGATAAATTAGGTAAGTTCTGAGATAAAAATTATTTATTTGTTACTTTCTACTTTGTCTTTACTTTTTTTTTCTTTTTTTGTTGATTTGGTCTTGTTGTTTCTTTTTTTTTTTTTAGGTCTCTCATATGATTGTGGATCATCTTCTAAAGATCTTGGATTGGTTGCAATGTGGAGCTCAATTGTCACTCGGGTGACTCTAGTTTTTGTTTTTTTTATTATTTTCATTTGGTTGCCTCTTTTTGGGGCATTTTATCTTTGCATATGTTGCATTTTGTTAACTTTCTGTAATGATTTTTTGTTTTTGAATAAAGTTGGGCGTGACCTTAATATTTTCTCAAAAGAAATTATTTTTAATGATAATTTTAAAAATAAGCATATAGAGCCTTGAAATATCTTTTCCAAGCTGATTAAAATATTAATCATTATAGATTGAATCCTCTCATATTTCATTTAAACGAATGAATAAAAGAAGCACAATTCATAAAAGACATTCCCAAACATGGTTCATTTATAAGCCATCAAATATATTATTATTAATTATTATTATTATACATCGGGGATGTTCGGTTTGTTGAAAATATAATCTAAGCATAAAATGAATGCAATGCAGGCAGCATCGATTGGCAATAAACTATTCATAACCCAATGAAGTTCGAATTTCAAATCTAATTCTGACTTGATATAAGATGTTAATATTATTATTACTTCGTGAGGTCTTAATAATAATACGAGAGATACACACGTTTGTCGTCTCAGTATTGTATGAAATCCAACACACATCTGAATAATCAAAATAAAAAGGAGATGGTTGACAGCTATTGGAGACGAAAGTCATTGTCAGATCTTCTTTTGAATAACTCTGGAATTCGAGTCCTATTCCTCCTCAATTGAGAAGGGGTGGTCTATTTATAGACCCCATGGGAGGGGTGTATTTGTCATTTGGCAAATAACTCCTGTAACCTCCCAATCAAACATCTCACATCGATCCCTCTTGACCATATTAGATTGTTTGATGATTTGATGGTCTTAATGCCTTTGGCATCAGAAGGTCTTGGGCTCCTTCAATTCCGCTCGTCCAGGCATTCGATTTTACTATAAAAACATCAAATTTAAAGTTTATTTTAACTTCCAACTAACCATCTAAAGCCTCAAAAAATGATTTAACAATTTGATATGAGTTTGATTTGATTCAGATTAGATCAATTTCAGTGTCATTTTGTCTCGTTAAAGCCGGTCATTTTGATTATAAATTTTCCTGAAATCTGCGTTTTAGATGATTTTAAATATGAATCTAAATATATTTTTTTGCTAATGTCTCATTATTGGTGCAAAACATTGTGAGATTCATGTTGAATCATAAAACTAATTGGTTAGGCATCATCATTATTTTTATTATTGACAAAGACAAAGACAAGGTTGAAGAAAGACCTGGCAGGTAAAGTCAATTATTGCTGGAAGAAAAAATACTAGTTATATAACTCATTATTGTAATGGATTCGAAAGATCAATTAGAACTGTCAGAAACGATTTAAATTCAAGAAAAAAGAAATAAATAAATTACTACTTATTCACAAGCATCTAACATGCTTTCATAATGACAGAAAGAACATAAATGGGAAGGAGAAAAGATCAGTTGTAAGCTCACATAATTGCAAATGTACCAAAGATTTATCTTTCCTAAAACATGTCAATAAGCTGGTTAACCAAGGTTGAATAGATTAAAAAATAAAAAAAAGGTTAAAAAAAATAAATTAAAAATAATAATGAAAAAATAAGCATTTACATACATACCGCCCAATTTCTATGTATTTATATATCTAACACAAACTTTACTTCCTATATTTGTACCCTCCTTGATTAAATCTTTTATATCACGTAAAAATACTATCATTTTAACTTTTACAAAGTGAAATAGACGTTTTCATGCATAGGTAAGGTGGCGTGTTGAAGCATAGGTGTTAGATATGTAAATAGACGTTTTCATGCATACGAGTGAATTGAGTGGCATGAATGTAATTCTTCCATGAAAAAAAATAGGAGTCACATCACATATTGTATCATTGTTCGAAGAAATCTTGTGGCAAGGAAAAATAAGAAACAAATAATTGTGAGAAGATCTAATGTTGAAAAGATATATTTCACTTTTAATTTTTTATGTAATATTAAAGATTTGAGTGGTAATACTCTTGAAAAAATTTATCCCACTATTGCACGGAGAGTATTTCATGATGGAGTGTGTATACCTATAGATGTTGCTATCTTAAATATAGTAAGAAAAGTCCCACATCGCTTTGCCAGTCTCCTCAAACAAAATTTTTCATTGAAAGTTTTTGACAATTTCTGTTCATTCTAGAGAGATAATTAAGTTTCATGCGAGCACACAAGAAAATCAAAAACTCAAGATTACTGAAGAAGTCGGAACCATTAAGTAAACATACATGTACAAACTGTGAAATATATTTTATCTCCATAAATTAAGTAAAAGAAGCTATTCGCAAAAACCATCAAAAGAAAAGAAAGAAAGTGGAAAGAGGTTTAAGTAACCAAGATATCGGACAAAGACGATGAGAGCAATATACGTAGGGCAAGATAGACTAGAATCTAAGATTGCATTTATGATGTGAGCCATCAATAGCAAGCGAGGCGAGGAAGCGAAAGTGAGATGTAAAAGCAAATAAGAGATGGAAGCAAAGAGAGTGGTAAGACAAAGAGATAACATATGACGTGGGTTGCACAAGATAACTTTGTGGGATGTAAGATACAAACATTGGCTGCACATAGGATCATTGAAAGAGTTTAGCTAATATCCCGGAAAAAGAAAGAGGAGACGGAAAGGGATGATTGGTGCCGACCATCAGCATTCCACATTGGATCTATTGCTCCATCAAAGCTTATAAATTAATATCTTAATGGATTCTCATAAACTTTTGCTCCTTATGCCTAATATATTATGCCCCACAATAAGAAGTACTACTCAAAATGAATTTATAAGGTTATCCCTCCCCCCCACAACTTTTGCCCCTTATGTCTAATCATCATGGAAATGAAATAATTAAAGTTTACATTTTTTGCAAATAAAACAATTTTATTTTATTTCTGACTGCAAAATTATAAAGAAAAAAGAGGATTAAGTCGTTATTACAGCAAGTTGGGGACCATGACAGTTGTGGGATGATGACACTGCCCATTAATTAAGCAGGCTGTTAGCGCAAACAAATTGCAAAGGACAGCTGAAATCAAAGAAGCAAAGTCTCCATGGAAAATATATGCATAGTATATTGAGACACGATGAATAACATATATGTGGATATGATTCATTTGAAAGAAATGACAATCAATGACTTTAAGCCTACCGCCGGCATCAATGTTCGATGTAACTTGTATGATGGCTCTCGTATTGCCCTGCAAGAATTTATTAGGAAATGAAATTTATCAGCTTAGAGGAATAAAGTTGGTAGAGCTCAAAATGTAACGATCTTATTTTATTTTATTTTCATTTTATATTATATGCTAAGAACTATGTAAATTACAAATTCTCTTCATCAAAACTTTGGGCAGGCAACGAGGGCTGTGAATTTAGCCTGAAATTCATTGAGAGCTTGAAAATTGATTCAAATTTATACTCCGGTTGAGATAGGATTGGAATAAACCAGCCGAGCTATTCATTAAATTTTTTACAAGCCGAGCTATAAGCGAATACATGGAGCGAAGCGAATTGACTAGTATATTTTATTTATAAACAATATATATAACGCTGAGTATAATTAAATATACTGAGCCATGAGCCAAATTTAAATTGAAACAGATTCAAATAACTCAATTTTGAGTTAATTTTAATTTTGAGCCAGATTGAGTCGATTCCTAGCTGAAACAAATCCAAATAACTCAATTTGAGCCAGCTCATACTGATTTGATTCAATTTTGAGCCGGCTTGGTTTGAAATTGAATATAACGAGCCACAAGCCCCAATTCAAGCCGCACTAAATATATTCTAGCTGATTTCAAGTTGACCCCAACTCAGCTCAAAATCGGATCGTTTACATGTCTCATGCATCACCCACGAGCCAACCAAATCGAGTTCTGCAATAGCAAAAGCCTAGTAGTAATTTCTAAGTCCTCAGAATATAAGCTCTGTTCTAGCAAAGGGCGTCAAATCACATAAAAGATAATGTCCAGATACAATTAATTTCAATTAAGCAAAAAAATATAGAGAGCAACAGAGAAATAAAAAGATTATATGAATAAATATAGAGGAAGCTAAAACAGTTTCAGAGGACTCAAATCACTCTGAAAAATCTCAAGCCAGCCAGCCAGCCAGCCAGCCAGCTAGTCTCCACCACCATTGAACTTTCTAAAATCTAATAAATTCTACCAATCTTATTGAGGCTGACCATACGCCCGCCACCATCAATCTGTGATCCTCTTGCAGATGAGCTGCTCTGGTATGCTGTCCTCCCTCCACTATTACTGCCATTAGCATCCAGGTACCTTGAGTTAGAATAACCACCAACACCCTTTTCTTTGGGAAACCCTACTGCCACTTGTCCCACAGCCCTGGAGCTCGAATAACCCGCTCGGCTTCTTCCTTGAGATGCAGATAGGAAATTTTCCTGCCATCTACCAGAAACTGCCGAGCCAGCAAGGTCATGTCCCTCGCCCCTCCGTCGTGGTGGCAGTCCATCAAGGCCACCACCAGTCTTAACCTCAAAAGCTTTTTCATTCATTTCAGCAAGGATGCCAAGTTTATCAGCCATCTGGGACAAGAGACCATGCAGCCTTGTTTGCTCAACTTTATGGAACACAATACACTGGGTTGGTTGATCCCAACTTGCATGAAGCTCCTCTGTCGCCATCATCTTGCTAATAATGCTGTGCGCACTGGCATCAGAAAGACCGAATAATGCGGTAACTCGTTCAAGATTGAGAGAATTATAACACGAGGAGTAAGTAAACAGGTAGGTTCGAAGAGCCTCCTCCTTGATCTTTGTGCTAAGCATGTCGAGCACAGCCTCCCGGTTTCTAAGGAGCTTCCAAATGTCAAGAGATTTGATAACATCAAAGGCCTTGTGGTGATCTCCCTTGTTCAGGGCTCTGGTGGCAGCCATGACATGGTCTCGGACATTCTCAGGAGGGCCAACAAACGTTTGCCTCTCACTTGCATCAAGGAGCCGACGGAATGTCTTGCTAATTATCTTGCGCTTGGAGTCATGGCTGTTAGAAGCCATATTGGGGACCTCGAGAAGCATGGCACTGATCAAGTGGGTGGCTTCAAGAAGTTCAAGGTTTATGTGCATGTGATAAGGCATCTGACGACGTCTCTCAAGCTTTTCCTGGTAACAGCAAAAGAAAAAAAAAAGAAACTATTAGAGCTGTTGCAAGATCAGAGCTAGAAGCTGATTGTCTTGGCATAAATTGAAATGAAGATGAAGTTGCTTCAAAAGCTCTTCTTCAGAAAAAACAAAAAGGCTCGACTTTGCAGGCGGATAATTTTCTTTAAAAAAACTTTCACTCAATCAAAGAGCACCCCTAAATGAAGAAGAGAAAGAAACTTAAATCATTATCAACAATCTTAAAAATGCTAAAACAGTGAAACATTAAATGCATTAGAGCCATCACAATCTGTAATAGACCGTAATGACCATATAGCACAAAAAAGGGAAAAAATTGGATTAATCACCAGAAAAAAAAAAGATTTGAACATGCCAGATATAATAATTATTAGTAAAAATAATAAATCTAACACAGCTCGAGTTGCCAAAAAGCATTTATATGAGTTTGTTGCCTTGCTTACATAAAAATGTGCCATAATTATGCTTGAATGATTGTGAAAAGCTCCACCATCATACAAAGAAAATTACACAGTAGCTGCATATGCAAAGGCTATATCATTATTATCATGAGCTTGATGATGTGCCAGCCTCAAAAATATATTTTCAATGCTGTTTACTTTAACCTAAACAATATAGGCCGTTAAGATATCCAATTAGATAATAAAATAGTTTGTGACAAAATTACATCAAGTAGTTATGGTTGCCCCTACAGGTTAGGAAACCAGATTTCTTGGAAGAAAGAATGATAATTATAATTACGCATCATCCAGTGAGTATTCATGTTCTCAAGAAACGACATAAATAAGCAGCAAAATAAGCAGTGCTGTGGGGATGCATCAAGTGTTTTAGAATTGCCATTAGAAATGCAATGAACGTAAACGACGTAAAAGAAAAAATATTAGGACAACTGAGGCCCATAATTAAAAAAAAAAAAAAAAAAAAAACAACAGGTATTTTATGCGTAAACTTGAAATTCTATAAAACTGAAACCGAACGAATTACATTGAAATTAAACTTCATTAAAGCAAATAAATAATCTGATTTTAAAATGGAATTCCAATAATTTATTTAACAACCAGCTAAACAGCATCATCTTTAAAATGTAACATAATTTGCATATATCTTAATTTTAATTTATTTTCTCAAAGTTAAACCCGATAGCACATGTCGCCGTTCGACACAAAACAAAACTGGGTAATTTCGTTATTTTCATCCTCCCTTGCAATGTAGGGACTTGACTGGTTGCACCAATGTGATGCTCAAATGATGTCAGTTATTTACATAGCTTGTTAATTTGAGAATATACGAGAAAAGAAGAGAAAAAAAAGCAAAAAGATAGGGAAGTTCAAAAGCTAATGGTGTCCATGGTGGGGAGATTTGAAGGTCTGTAGCATGGGTCCCAACAAATCAATGAAATAAAAGAAAGATTACAAATAATGGATAAAGACATAAGATGCTATTTACATACATAGCACTCAGAAACATTGTTATTTACAAAATCAGAACTCTTTTTTTTTTTACAAAGCCAATGCATTTACATGTGCTCTGATCAAATCATTGGGAATTTGATCAAAATAAAATATTTGGGTCAGAGTTTTATTGTGAATTTTAATATTGAGTGAGAATTAAAAAATGGCTTTTATTCACTCATTATGTATTTCCCTTTTACTTTATTCTGTGTTATTCATTTCCTATTTGCTTTAGTCTGTTTTACTTCATTCCTTTGTTGTGTCTATTGTATTGGATATAAATACCACTTCTATTAACAAAATTAAGTTGTTCTATTCCAAATCTCAACATGGCAACAGAAACTAACCCTAGATCCAGCAACCGCCGCCCTCCTCTGTCGGTTCCAATAGATGATGGTCTCTGCCTGATCCTACAGTCAGAGGTTTTCTCTTATGTGTTTTTCGTCTGTCGCAAGTGTTTCATGTTGTGTTCCTATTGTCGATGCCCTAGCTCTACAACCGCTAATCTTCTTGTTTCCAACTATCGTTGATCCTATAGGAGCCGTTTCTACAAGATGTTCCAACAACCGCAATTTTCCTTTTGTTTCCAGTAGCAAGCGCAGACTTTGTTGTTTCTACAGAAGTTCCAACTGCAACAATTTCTTTTTCTATTACATAGAAGGTTCCAGCAGCATGCGCAAGCTTCACAAAAGGCTTCCTCTGTTGTTCCTTGCAGATATCTGAATTCCTGAAATTGTGTCCATCTACCGTGACCCGGTGCTATAATGACTTAGTTACACTATGGATGGAATGCGACCTGTACTACAACTACACTTGGGAGTCTCTGATAGATGTATCCCTCTTTTGAAAGATTGAAGAAAAGGATTGTAAGCCTTAACAAAGATCATGACGAAGTTCGGGGACAAAGCTTGGGGTCGTATTTTACGTCAGGATCCTCTTTCTCCCGTTCACGCTGCTTTTATCGAGATTCGTCGAGAAGAAAGCAGGAGACATGTCATACTCGACACATCTACTCCGTCAACCGAATCGTCAATTTTGATCTTAAATAGTGTTCAGCCCTCGTCCCACTTGTGATTACGGTCACAAACCCATCCTTACTCGGGAAAAGTGTTGGAAACTTCACAGTAAGCCAGTTTACAAACCTTTGAACAAATCCTCTGCTGCCAAAGGTCTCACGGCAACGATCGATCCTACCATGGCTCAACTAAATCCTACCCAGAACATCCTGGAATCCTCTGAATCACTGAAAAACTAAATGGAGCAATTGATTAAACTTCTTGGAGCCAATAAATTCTACGG
Source organism: Phalaenopsis aphrodite (assembly GCA_003013225.1). Taxonomy (NCBI): domain Eukaryota; kingdom Viridiplantae; phylum Streptophyta; class Magnoliopsida; order Asparagales; family Orchidaceae; genus Phalaenopsis; species Phalaenopsis aphrodite. The sequence goes on along the minus strand of NEWO01000023.1, from coordinate 355,828 downwards.
GCATGTCGACCTCCCACGTCAGACAAGGTACTCTTTCTATGACTCTCACAATTTATTTCTCCTATGATCCGTGAATTATTGATTCGGGCGCCACGGATCACATGACTGAATGCTCGCAAGCTTTCTCAACTTACTATCCTTGCTCTGAAAAAATTGAGTCAGAATTACCGATGGTTCTTATAGTTTCATGTAGTTTCAAGCTGATAAATGATCGATTGTACTAACAATCGATCTAACTCTGAAGTCTGTTTTACATATTCCCCAATTACAATGTAACTTGTTATCTGTCAGCAAGTTGACTAATGAAGTTGATTGCGTTGTTAGTTTCTCTTTTAATGATCGTATTTTTTAGGATCGTTGTTTGAGGAAGATGATTGAAACTGCTATAAAGGGTAACGAACTCTACTACTTCCACGGGACCTATAGGGGCCTTGTTGCACTCCCAGCTACACCAATAAAAAGTGGTTTCTGAATTTGAATAAATAGCAAACTTGGATGACGTGGATCTACATTTTAAAAGACAAATTGGAAATGTTAGTCACCTTCCAAAACTTCTACACCTTCGTTTTAAGTCAATTCAAAGCTTATATTCAGGTCCTTTGAACCAACAATGATTGTAAGTTTTTCAACTCTATTTTGAGTGAATATTTGGTGAGTAAAGGCATCCTCTACCATAGCTTGTGTACAGATACTCCTCAACAAAAATGGGATAGCCGAGAAGAATAATTGTTCCAATGTCCTGAAAAGTTTTTGCAACGATGTTATTCTCAATGTCCTAAAATTCACAAGTTCAGAATCCCCTTAGTTGTCCTGATGTCTTGTTTCCCTGTCAATCGAGTCTTTAACACATTAGACACCAACATTTTTGGTGCACTACCTTTGTTTGGAAGACTACCTCCAACTGGAGTAAACAATCTCAAATCCATAAAATGTATCTTCCTTAGGTAGTCCGCTACTCAAAAGGGATACCAGTGTCTTGTTACTACCACCAACAAAATCTATGTGAGTGTTGATGTCTCCTTTGAAAGTGTTCCCCATTTTCGTAGCTCGACCCCATGTAAGGGGAGCTTGGGTTCTTAGACATTATCCCTTATCATACTCCTATGGATGTTCCCTCATTGTTCCTACCACTAAAGAGTCCCATGGTCCGATGAGTTCCTGAATTTGGTGAGTGCACCATCTCTTTCTCCCACTATCCATGTCTACACTCGGTGCACCCGTTCCACTGCTCCTACTCTAGAACCCACAACCTCCTTACAAGACCTTGATTCCACTCGGGCGACATCCTCAGCACGACCACTCCTTTGAATGAGGTAAGTTCTCCGAGTAAGGTATGTAATTAGACATGTTTTATCTATTCTATAGCAAAATATGTCTCTTTGCCAATTTATCACAGACCCATACAGCTTTTGCTACTGCCTGACAGACCATCAGATCCCGGCTACTATTGAGATTTTTCTTAATGATCTAGCTGAGAAAATGACAGCGATAGAGGAGATGAACGCCCTTAAGCAAAACCATAAATGGGAAAACGTTGATCTTTCTCGGGGTAAGAAAGTTGTGGGATGCTGATGAATTTTCAACACCAAGTTCAACTTTGATGGATCCTTTGAACGCAAGAAGACATGATTAGTCTCCAAAGGATAATCATAAACCTACGGGATTAACTATGATGAGACATTTGCTCTAGTGGCTAAGTTAAACACTATACGGGTTTTGTTGTCCCTTGCAGTAAATCTGGATTGGCCTTTATTCCAGCTAGATGCCAAGAATGTGTTCTTAAATGGAGAACTTATAGAAGAGATATACATGTTTCTCCCTTCTGTCTTTGACTCTACTACCTCCAACAGGCAAATGTGCAGGCTGTGAAAGTCTCTCTATGGTCTAAAACAATTCTCAAGGGCTTGGTTTGGCAAGTTCACAAAGGTGGTCTTGCGTCAAGATTTTACTCAGGCTCAATCTGATCACACTCTTCTTCCAGCATTCCTCCAATTGTCAGGTAGCTATCCTTATGGTTTATGTTGACAATATTGTTCTTACAGATAACGATCTCTCACTATTGGATTACTTGAAAGTCATTCTTGTTTAGTCCTTTGAAATAAAGCACTTGGGATCTCTCTGATATCTTTTAGGCATGGAAGTGACTTGATCATCTAGAGGCATTTGTCTATTTCAGAGCAAATAAGTGGTTGATCTGTTGAAAGAGAACAACTTTCTTCTATGCAAACCAATGACTGTTCATATAGATTCCAATGAAAAAATATCCGACAATCTCAATGTTGTATCTGTCAATAAGACTCACTATCAGTGTCTAGTGCAGAAACTCATCTACCTTGCTCATACTCGCCCCGACATATGTCACACAGTTGGTATAGTGAGTCAATTCATGCATGACCCCCTATGAACACCATCTTCAAGCTATCCACTGGATTCGCCACTATTTAAAAGGTACACCGGGCTCAGGTTTGCTTTTCTCTCGTCACACATCTCGGTCTATTGTTGTTTATACAGATGTTGATTAGGTCGGGTCGGTTCATGACCGAGGTTTCACTTTGGGGTATTGCTCATTTGTATGGAAAAATGTGGTCATATGAAAAAACAAAAAACAGTTTGTGGTTGCCCAAAGAAATGTGAGCCCCAAGCCACCCTCCGTCAATCAAATTGTCCACCTTGACTCTTCGTTTGACAGTTGTGTTGCAGTCGTGAGTCCCCTCGTTTCACGGGTTCGAGCCCACTTCAGTGCCTCTGTCTTGCAGTGTAAAATTGTGTTGTTAGGCACATGAGGGTGGTTGGAGGCTCGTATCATAGCCTCCGACCATTCTTTTTAAATATATATATATATAGTTGTGTGTGTGTGTGCACACGCGTACAGTGGTCTATTGGTATAGCAGTCTTTCTGAAGGTCGTAAGTTCGCTTAGTTCATGAGTTAGAATCTCCCCGTGTGTAATGTATGGTACTCGAATATTTAGCACACCTAGGGATGACCGGAGCTCGTCTAATAGCCTTCGGTTAGATTAAAATGCTACTTTTGAGGTTAGATGCTAAGCAAGCAAAAAAAAAAAATCTGGAACTTTACGGTTAGATTAAAATGTTAGACATATAAATACAATGCTAATTTAGCAAAATTGAAATTACTCGCATGATTTCAAGTGCTTAAACATGTAAATAAATAACTGATTGTAAAAATTTCTATATAAAATATTAAGTTCTAAGTGTTATGCAAGAATATGCATGAGAAAATCAAGAAATCCTGCACATATATATTTAAATTTATTATCTACGCAAATGTAAATGAAAAATCAGAAAATATGCACATGTATAATTAAATTCAAGTTTTAAACATGCAGACACTTAAACTAGTGGGACAGCAAAATTATATATGTCAAAATATTTTATAACGTGGACATACCTGTTCAGGAGTTTTCTCATGATAGCGGCTTTGTGAAAATCCTTGAGCAAGTAATTCTTTCACCCTTCCCCCACTGTATAATTCAGAAAGGCATCCATGGGCTTCAGAAATTAAGCCTGCACGGAAAGCACAAAGGCCAAGTTGTGCCATTACCCTGTTAAATAAAATCTGAGAAGATATATCCATAAGTTGAATTCCTTCTTGCAGGTGACTCATCAACAATAGATCACGAGCAACATAGAACTCATCAAATATGGCATGGTTGTAAACATCACAAAGCATTGCCCTAGCCTTAGTCCTCTCATCCCCATATTTATATATGAGAGACACCAAAGAATCCAGAAGTGTCCTGCTGCTTTCTGGAAATGTAGGCCTCCTAGGAACCAGCTCAGAAATAACAACAAATGAAAGTGGGCCTTTATGTTCGTCAACTGCTAGGGGCTCATCAACTCCATCTCCCTCAGAAACACCATCAGCAACCTCATCTTGTTCTGCCAGCTTTCTCATAGCATCATATACCTCCTGAGGCTTATAATATACAAGTTCAACCCGCCGCAATGCTACTTTTGAGGCTGCCTTAAAATCCCCAACCTTTTCAAGATAATCCTGAACATTCTGTGCCACTACAAAGAACAATGGTTCGTCCCTAAGCCTCTCAATATACTCTCTTGTGTGCGGGTCAGTACACTGTAAGCTCTTAAAATATTCCGAATCCAGCCTCTCAAGAAAAGCAACCAAGCTACCCCATACACGTATTGTACCCTTGTGGTTTGCACTTTTCTCAGTCTCACGCTCCTCATGCTCGATTGTGTCATCAACAACAATATTAGGATACTTCTCAAGGATGTCCAAAACAAGAAGTAAATTTACAACACATTTTTTCCACACATTGATTGGCATATGTCCAAGCAAGCTTGGGTTTACATCAAATTGTGCTGATATCACACTAAAAAGAATCTCAAGCTTCTGAGCAGGGGTCTTGGCAACTCGTGTCAGGAAAGTGAGTTGTTCAACTTGCTCAACCCTTCCAGTCCCCTTCCTCCCCCTAGCTGCAACAATCTCCTTAAACTTTTTGTCAACAACATCCCAAGTAATCTCACTTGGATCCTTCATGAAATGCTTGTCCATAAGCTTATCCTTCCTGCTCATCTTCTTCTCCCAAGCTCCATCTCCCTCAGTCTGCTCATCTGCATCTTCTGCATCCTCATCCTCATCCTCTATATCAGAAATATCAATCTTTGATGGATCCTCCTCAACCTCTGATCCCGAATCATCCTCGTCCTCCTCTTCCTCATCCTCCACACCCTCATCTTCACTTTCAGGCTTCTCCCGGTACTTTGTTATCAGCTCCTCATACAGCTTGTTGTTCTTCTTCAGCTTTTGCTTCATGGCATTAAGTGCCTTTGCATTGCTGCTGCTCATCTTCTTCTTTGCATCCTTGTTGGCCAGAGCTTGTGCAAGGAAATCCTCCAGGATAACAAGGGCCTTGATGTAGATATTGGGTACTTTCTCAGACTCAGTGATACGAACAACCTTTTCAAGCTGCTTGTTGATCTTCTCAAAATTCTCCTGCAGGCTTACCCAGTCATTGATCTTCATGGCGTTCTTCATCTGCTCGACTGTGGCCGCCATCTCATCAAAACGCTTGTCACGCGCCGATTTGATGACCCGGTGCTGGCCATCAGAATCATCAGAGTCGCTGGCATTTTCACGGAGGTAACGATTAGCACCCCCTGCGGGCACAATGGCACCACCACCAGCATCACTGCCATCACCAAACTCGCTTTGCTCGTCCTCCTCCTCCTCGGAATCACTGTCACCACCCTGGAAAGATGAAAACAAAGGAGAAAAAGAAAGATTTGAGGACTTAAAAAAAGAGCACCATTATCGACACAGCAACCAAAGATGTACTATATGTTGCAGTTAACAAGAGTTTGGAGGATAAACCTGAGTCCAAAATCGAGATGTCATTTTCACTTGTAGTTCTCTCTAGTTGAATTGGCAAAATTTCTGGAATAACAAAACAATTATATTAGGGTTAAGTAAAACGTCTAGGGGTTGTCTGGCAACGGATTTAGACCAGACGGTCAGTTTGGACAAAATAAATCAGTGTATATAGTAAATCCGGAACGAGCGAAGAGTAAGAATGGCGGGAACAGGCTCACCTTGCTCAATGGTTTCTGGTAGGAGCGGAGGGGGACGATGAGAAAAATGGGAATTTCGGTGGTCTCTGTTTACCGCGATCCCGTCGTTGCCTTCCCAGTTAGCTCTAATGGCGACTGTATCGTGAGGGTTCGTTCACAATGGCGATGGTTTTGGGCGAAACCGGGAGGGGGAGGGGGACGAAATCGAAAATGTAGGCGAGGGTTTCGGCTGCGGAGACGGTTAGGGAAAGATGCGTTTACGGTTTTTAATGTGTGTTTATTTAATTTAATTATTCATTTAATTAATTAATATATTATTAAATTTATTACAGTCAGATAAATTTATATATAATTAATAATTAATTAGTAATATTTTTATTTTTTAATAAAATTTTAAATACTTTTTAATTAAAATAGTTAATATATGATTGATTAATGTTTAAATTATCATTTAATAAGTATGTAGGTTAAAATTAATTTTTTGACCGTTAATAAGTTTAGTGAATAATTAATAATTAATTAATATAATTAGAAATAATAAATAAATAAATAAATAAAATAATTGAGGTTTATCATAATAATAAAATAATTATAATTTAATTATAAATTTA
>NEWO01000023.1:308435-343409 GCA_003013225.1 Phalaenopsis aphrodite | reverse complement strand
ATCAATCCACTATCAGCCTCGATCGGTCTCCCTCCAGTCATCATTAATTATTGTCCAGAGGTTCCATTTGTCTTAGCGTCAGCCTTGACCCCGGTCTTGGCCTTCTTCCCTGTCGTTCAAAAACCCCTGGAAAAAAAACCCGATTCACAATTACTGGATTGAGATACCAGAAACTGAGAGCAATTAACTATTAATGTTGGCCTGTTCAACCCGAGAATAGTCCATACCCATCAAGAAGACATTGTCAGTTAGTACGGTCCTGAAGCCCCAACTTTCAAATAAAGAGGTAATGAAAAAATTGTATTTATAGTCATTTAACTTGTTTTCTATGTCAGAAAATTGGAACTGGTCGAGTGTCCTAAACCGGACATATCTGTCTGACTCAACATGAAAGGAAAACATGTGACTGAATAAATCAATCGACCATGTGATCCCTTTTTGTCAACAGAAGATAATGTTGGTCATTATTTCCCAAATAGAGTTTGGCTTAATTTGGGCGGGAATGACCCTTTACTAATTGAAAATAGCTCGATGCTCATGATATAAATGCAGTCGCATGCATACCAAAATTGGTCTCGGTTTATCCTTAAATTTTCCCCTGACTTGCCAGTCACCCTCTCATCAGGGCAAGTGGCACTGAGTTTAAAGGCCAAGTCAAAGATGAAAGCTTCCGTCATGAAGGAAACCTTAGACAGGGACAGTATGGACCTCTAGGCCACAACCACCAAACCAAAGGTTTAGGGAGTTCATTTTAGAGCCATCAGAAAACAGAAGAGGAAAAAGAGTATAAAGAGTCAAGCCAAAGGACAAGAACCAAGTGGCAGGATCGTGAGAGAAAAGATAACAGGGGTACCAATGGGACCTTCAACCCCTATTTATAGGGATCCAACAAAAGTGGAAACACAGTACGACACATGTCAACACAAGAATTGGAATGAACATAAAATAAAATATTTTATTCATTTCCGTTAAAAGGTAATAACATTTAGATTATAATCTGATAAGAGTTATTTTACAAATTGGATGTGAGTCGCCTCAGCCAGGACCATACCTTCCTAACTAACCTCCTATATAACATTTGACTGTCGGGCTTAAACAGGTTCACTTGGTCTGCCTTAGAGTGGTCCCTCAGCACAAATGCATCTTCCTGGGGTTTTGCAACATCTCGATGAAGATTGACTACCTCCCACCACATTTCCTCCCGCACTATACAAAGATCATAATCTCGCCGAACCAAAGCAGCTTCCACCTTATTCAAGCAACGAGCCAGAGTTCTTGGGGACATCCGGTGTCCCTTAGATGTTTCCCTCTAGTTCTCCACAAAATCAGCCAAGCGGTTAACCACATTCTCTTCACTGTCGATCGAAGCTTGGGGCATTGGGTCCACCAACATCAAATTTTGGTTGTCGCCAATAATTGCAAGCCCGCCATCCAAACATCCTCATCTACAAGAAACAATTGATGAGCAAAAAAAAATGTAAGTAGAAGGAAAAGAAAGGGATTCACATACTCAGAATCCGATGAACCTCAGACCAAGTAGCTCTGCCTACATCGAATAATGAGAATTCATCAACTAACCCCTTCTCAACTATTTGAGGATCACTTCCACCGAATCCCAATAAGACAGTAGGTGAAAAAAATGCTCGTGACCCCCGGTTAAACTTAAGCTTTGATGAAGTCTTTGTTGAAGGATTGACTATTGATCCATGCAGCTCCTTCCTAGCACTAGGTTGAACCTTCTTTGGAGTCTCCCAGATTGAACAAACAACTCCTCCACCTTCACTCGTTTGGCGGTTTTTGGTTTCTTAGCCAAACTCTTCTTCGACCCACCTTCAAGCTGACATTATCCTATTCCAACGAAAGCCAACAACTTGGCTCGGCCGGCCGGTTTTATCGACGAATAGTACCTTTCTCCATAAGAAAATTGCAGAAATTGAACGAATGCAAGCAGCGGCAAACTCGAGACGATGAAAACTACCCCCTACGACCTATATATAAGGGTCGTGCACAAGAAAATTCAGGAAGTCAAATTATTGTATTAAATTATGACTATTAAGATTTGATTTATTGCATTATAAAATTTTTTGTCCTTATCTCATATGTCGTTATCAATAAGCAAGAAAATTGAGAACTTAATATGCACACCCAAAAAATGGTGTATACAAATCTTGAGTCGATATAGCGGTTTATATTAAAAGAGACAAATAAAGGAACATCCCTTTGACGAAAAGCTACAAGCACTCATAAAGCCGACCGACTGAAGCACTACCATCCGACCAACAATTAATCGACTAAATGTTGGCAATCAACCAACACAAAACAAACATTTATGCTAAATCCCCCAAAGGTAATAGATAACCAAGGAATAAGCAAGTCGACCGACCATCCTAACGCTGACCCGCTGGTCGCTGCCTCTCTCAAAGTCGATCAACTTTTTGATGCAATGGTCAATCGACATCCAAGCAAAATAGCCGACCAATACCAGCTCTATCGATTAACTGTAGGATATGCCGTCTAGAAAGTCTAGGTGCATTGAAGGATGCCAAAACCATTAACAAACAAAAAAAGTACGACAAATATAATAATGTTCTATAATACCCTTACAAAAGCAGGGATAAATATGTAATTTTCCATCTTATGATTTTCTATCTTCTATAAATTGGGAATCCACAGTACATATTAAGGGCTTTTGCCTCTTCTCCCTGAACACATACCCTGTTAAGAGATCTCTCATCTTTTCTATTTTAACCCCACAATTATAATATATAAAATGGGTTATAGTGCCTGAGAATACCCCATTTTGCCCCTACAAGTTAAGTAGAGACATTCTTTATTTCTTTCTCCCTCTCTCTTTATCTCTTCCTTAAGGTTCCTACCGCTTCCATCCTTTGACATGCCTCACAGGACAAATTTGAATTCAACATATATATATATATATATATATATATATATATATATGCATTAACCTTATGAGCATGGACATTTAAACAAAAATCAAACTAAAGGGTGCAGTATATTTTAGATATTTTTCATATTCTAGAATGCTTGTTTAGATTAATTTTATAAAAATTTTGTTAATTAGTGCAGTTTTAAATAGAGGCATCTGATAATTATAAATTGCTTATTTAATATAATTAATTAATTATTCAGAATATTTAAAAAATAAACCAAATGTTAATCAAATTGTGTCAAGCTTAAGAAATGTAATTTATAGGGGACAAATTTGGCAATGAAAAATTTATGATACTTTATAGGTTGGGCTAATTGGCCCCTACATAAGCATAAATGCTTCAATATTTTGATTATAGTTTAACAATAATAATGCTAGGTTAAATAGTAATATGACCTTCAAATTGGATTTATATCCTCTGATTTGATACCCAGTAAACCAACTTTTCATACATGATATATTTTAAGACTAAAATGAGACATATTGTAACAGAAATAAACAAATAATCTGCTACAATTTAATATATATATATATATATATATATATATATATATATATATATATATTAAATCTTTGAATGACACCATATATTGACAAAATTTGCAATTGGCATTATGTTGCTTTAGTTATGCATGCACATTGATATTAATCTTGATGTAACAAAGATTTAATTAAAAATTATAGTAATGAAATAATGAAAATATGGTATTATTTAATCTGACTAGTTCGTTTCTACCAGATTGTATAATTGTATTAAGAATTTAAGATGATACTTGTACTTCATATGCGTTCGGGAGAATGAATTTATCGCCCTCCATTTAAATGCCTAGAATATTAAAATGGATGTTGGATGTCCATTTAATCTACTAAATTGCACTTCCATGGTTTCATGAATCAGCTAGAATACAATGAAGCTTAGTTATACTTTTGGCACGTTTTTACCCGTCACAATCAAACATTACTAAAAATTCATCATATCGTGATGAATAGAGCGAAGTCAGAGAACCATATTAGGAAAGGGAGATTGATTGCAACATGAACTTTTTCGTACCGGACATCCATGTGCAGCCTATGGATGATGAAATGAAGCGTGGAAAACCCCAAATGGCATAGATATTCAACACAAGCATTAAAATTAATTATCTAGATAAACTTATCCTAAAACACGGCTTGCAAGAGGCCCACGAGATTCGACCCGCGGCCTGCATTTAATGTAAAAATTCAATTTTGTTTTTAGATAAGCTGTTGAAACGTGTTTTCCAAACAATGAGGCGGTGTTTTGAAAACTCCACCCGCACATATAAGCTGCCTCAAAAGGGCGAAATATCTTTTAAAATTTATCATGTATTATAAAAGATATGCAAGGAAATAAGTAAATTAAACTTTATGAATAGATAATACTCCTGACTAACAAAATCCTATGCACATTCAACAAGAATACAGCTTATTTTACCAAATTCTTATGCAAGGTTCATATAAACGAGTTTTGACATTCAAACAAAATAAAGATTGAAGATTTAATTAGACATTTTTTCAATCAAGTTTTAATTATTGATCAAATGCTTGAAATAGACAACCTAAAAATATGTGGCATGTACATGCATATCACAATTTTTATGTATTTACAAATCTAACACCCAAACATTCATATTTACATGCATATTCATAAAAAATAGCACCCTCTCTATCATTATGAAAATGAACATATGTATATGACATCTCATTATAAAAATGAACATATGTATATGACATCAAGATAATATAAGCATAACAATCAAACTGGGTGTTAGATATGTAAATACATAATAATTGTTTGGTATGTATACAATTTACACGTAACAATTTCAAGAGGCATTTGCATACAAACCACAATTTCTATTTACATATCTAACATCTAAACTTTCATATTTACATTCACAGCATTTAAATCTTTAAAATCACATAAAAATTTTCACTATTACAGACTTTTCGAAAGTGAAATACACATTTTCATGCATGTATCTATGGCACTAAAGTGTTATAAATGTAAATCTGAAAGGTTAGGTATTACATATGTAAATACATAAGAATCAATGGTTTGTATGTAAATTTCCTCATTTACTTGTTGTAATAGCCTAAAAATATTCCCCAATATTCTGCCGTTGTTAATCAAAATAACTAAGTACAAATTTGTGAAATAACTGCACATTCATTATTGCATATAATTAGAGCAGAATCACTTACAACCAAACAACCATAAGCTACAAGCGAATGGCTCTATAAAAGTGTTCAAACCAAATAAAAGATAGTATTTCAGAAAAGAAGAAAGAAACAAGGCTGGTAGAGCCATGTATCTTTTACACAAATTAATAACTCAAAATTCTTCAACGACAATCACCACCACATTATACAACCCTCTTTAACAAGAAACGGGAAAAATGGGCAGGCAAATGCAAGAATTAATAAGAGAAGATATTCGTCCAACCGAGCTATTATGCCTATTTATACATCTCCTAAAACAAAATCTTTCTTATGGGCTAAATTACAGTGAAAACGAAAGCCAATATCCTGCTGTGAGGCCAAGGAAATTAATCAGAAAATCTATACCTCTGCTAAACGATACTCAGGAAACCGAGAACCAAACCAATCCAGCCTCAAAAAACAAAAATGGCGCTCCTGAGGCATTTCAAAAGTTCCAGACACAACAATACTAATAAAGTGGGACAAAAGGCAAGTTTGTTTCAGAGCAGCTTTTTTTTTTTTTTATGGACCAAAATCTCCCACCCTGGATTGAATTAATGAAATATTCAGTTAAAAAGGGCAGATGATTCTGTGGAATTACGTAATTACCTAGTTGTAAATTTTCACAGGCTTTTCGAATGTGCTGTGACGATTCTGCATAAGAAAAAAATAAAAAGCCGGTGAGATGGAAGAAAAAAAAAAGATAAAACCATTAGTATATGTTGTGCATGAGGAATGATGCAGAAAAATACCTCCTTCGGTAAGAGTGAAAAGACATATTAGAACTAATAGGGAAGTGGTGGCCTTACCTGATTTACTTGGTAAGTCCTCTTTGGGGAAGTATCTGAGTGTTCCAATCCCAGACATTGTTCCCAAGCTCCATAAACATCTCTTCTCTGAAAATGAATACAAATGAAATTGTTTAGATAAAAATAAATATGCAGAAAATTATACAAAATCAAAAGTAAATCAAATGATGTAAGCAGCATGCATACCTGAAAACGAACAGAGACAACATCAGAATCTTGAAGATATTCAGGTCGGCCAAGTGCCAAGCAAGCAAATTTCCACTGATGCAAAAAAATAAAAATTAGCTTTAACCAGTGGAATATAAACAAACATCCCCAAATAACAAAGGAGTAAAATTAAATAATAGAAAAAAAAAACCACCAAACACTTGCAATTTTCTAGCATTATAGACCTTCCCTATAAAACACAAGGGAAAAGAAAACAAAGATTTTGCGTTCGGGGAGTTTTGACCGCCAAGAATGCATCGAACCTATAAGAAACAGAAATATTTGTTGCCATAGCGGGGTAAATGGAAAGGAAATAGGGAAAGATGTTCATGAAGGGAAATGAGCAGAGAAGAAAAACAAGTTCTGGATAGAGAAAATAAGAACTGGGGAAAGAAATCAAGATAACAGAATTTCAAAACATAAAAAGAAAAATTTACATACATGCCACACAATTCTCGTGTATTTACATATCTAACACCCAAAGTTTGATATTACACTCATAACATTTTGGAGTCATAAATTTATGCATGAAAAAGGTTTAAGTGATGTTAAAGATTTAAGTGATATGCGTGTAATGATGATGTTTAGGCGTTAGATATGTCAATTCATAAGAATTATGTGGTATGTATGTAAATGGCCCAAAAAAAGGACTAAAAACAACGCATGATATAAGACATTTTAAGAATAAGATTTTTTTTTTCTTAACTATTTTAAGATGGTAAGCAAAAAAAAAAAAAGAGACATAAAATAACATCAAAATTTCATAATCCATCAATTTTTAGTTCGACAAAATACATCTCTTTTGATGCAAATAACAAAACACGTAAAATAAACAATAATTTAAAAATAATTAACCCTTTAATTATGGAAAATAATTTAAAATTCAATAGAACAACACAATAATTAGGGTTCATACCACATGAAAGAAAGTCAGATTGGCATAGACTTGATCAAATCTTAGTCATCGCAAAGATAAATTTCAAAGTAACTCTGAATTACTGCCTTCAACACTTGCAACATGCTTAAGAATTCACATTCAAGAACACACATAAGATTAAGTAACTCTGAATTTTACATGTCTAGAGACCTATTTATAATAAAAAATATATTTATAATCGACTGTGTTTCACAAAATTCTACCATGACAGCAGAAAAAAGTTTCCGCATATAAGAATCCCATTTTCAGGAAATTTCATGCTCTTTCTACATTGCCAGAGCAGCACATAGAAACAAATCCCGAGCAGGAACATCATGAAGAGCAATAAAAGAATAAAGAGAGCTGAGCATGGAACGAAGCCGACAACAAGAAGCAACCAAACACAAGAATGCGAACATACCTTCAACAGATGTACAATTCCAAACCAAAGCATAGGAACAATACATAAATCAGAAGGTAACAACAAATTTTTTTGTACATTAGCGGCAAGAGCTACAATAGCAGAACCAAAAACAACTACAGAGGAAATAAAGGAATAGTAGATATAGAAAGCATAGAATGTGCGAAACAAAATAAAAAAAATCAACCCAAAAATATTGTGATCTCAGCTATGATAAAGAGTCGGATCTGTGTTGAAACAAGGAGTTAACAGTTAGACCAAACTAACACGGAATCAAAATAAATCGTCACAAAAATTAGGGAGCACAATCAATTCTCAATAAAATTCATCATCGTAAGCATGTTTTAGAGGAAAGAAAAGAAATAAAGAAATTGATATAGAGACAACTAAATAAAGATTAAGGCACACAAATTAAATTTCTGATGAATATAAACTTATAAGTTTGCATCATTTTGTTTTATTTGAAAAAATTTGGCTGCAATGAATTACGCATTTTGTATTTATCCAATAGATATCTTTTAAGATAATGCACAAGATACCTCTAATATTCACCAATAAAACAAGGAAAAATCTGTACATATAAGATATTTTCTAGAACAAGAGTTATAACAAGAGTTAAAGAACTATCTGGTAAGATCTTGAATGTGAATTTAATAGGAAATGGAGAAAATAGAGAAGAATTTAATGGATTAGCAACAAGCTTTTAAATAAGTTCAGATATATTAAATACTGACTAATACTATGTTTCCCATAATTTTTAAATTTATAGGCATGTGTCAAATGCACCGTATGAATTTATGCAGCACCTCCTTTCTTATGGCTAGTAGCAAATGTTTAAGATTTCAGATATATCATTAAAAGAAAAAAAAATCTGTACATAGAAGATAGTTTTTAGAATAAGAGTTATAGCAAGAGTTAAAGAACCATCTGGTAAAATCTTGCATGTGAATTTAATAGGAGATAGAGAAAATAGAGAAATTTAATGGAAAAGCAACAAGCTTTTAAAAAAAGGTTAGGCATGCGTCAAATGCACCGTATGAATTTATACAGCCCCACCTTTCTTATGGCTAATTTCCTGAAAGTCCCAGTAGCAAATGTTTTAGAATTCAGACATACTATTATCTTATCACCTGATTTGAATTTCATATATTTATCATATTTACAATAAGAAACTTAATTTTTACATAATCAACAATTAATTTCTCACAAATATCATGTCAATTATGCATATTATGCAAATGACATGAAGCAGGTAATGAATTACCAACATAATAATATGAATCATCCTATGATATTAATAAAGATTGACAGCTAAGATGAGATATTACAAAAAAAAAAAAGAACATTAAACCTTACAAATACATGACGCATTTGCAATGCAAGAACCAGAAATAGAAGGAAGCAGATGTTTCTTGTATCTAGGTTTGGTAAGAAATTCATGACAAGCAAGAAAAGTAAAAAATGGATCTGATTTACATTACATTTCGTGAAGTCTTAACATAGAATGCCAGAGAGAGAAAGAGAGAGAGAGAGAGAGAGAGAGATGATTTAAAATGTTATATACTATATTAAAGGTATACTAGGCAATTCGTACCATGAAAAGCTAATAACAAGGTAATTACTTGAACTAGGTCTTTAACTTTTCATGTGTGCTTCTAAGCTGAGTTTTCCATTCTTCAAACAAAAATTCCCTTTCTTAAATTTGCTTTAAAGTACTGAAAAATTTAGCATTTTTTTTAAAATAAAATATAGTAATTATACAATGATATCAGTGCATCAAGGAATTTATCAAGACAGAGAAAAAAAGTATAAAATAGCAAAAATAACTACAAATGCAACAACAGCAACAAACCTTTATCCCACTAAGTGAGGTCGGTTAAATGAATCTTTTTTGTCCATTGCATCCTATTATACATGATATTTTCATTTAATTCTAATAGATTAAGATCATTTTTTATACAATAAGCCCAGTCTTTTTAGGTTTACCTCAACCTTTCTTAACATAAGTCAAATCTAAAACATCTACTCTCCTAAAAGGATCATCAAATAATGGACGTTTGATGTATAAAAACAATCTAAGATGACTCTCTCTAATCTTGTCCGCCACTGGAGGTACACCAACCCTATCGTGGATATATTCATTTCGCATTTTGTCTCTAAGTGTCAAGCCACTCAATCACCTTAGCATTCTCATCTCAGCAGCACTTAAATCTGTTTTTTGCCTCTCTTTTAAAGGCCAACATTCTACGTCATAGAGCAGTACAGGTTTCATCACCATTTTATAAAATTTTCCTTTTAGTCTAAACGACGCTTTTCCATCACACAGTAGGCCCCATGCATTCCTCCACGTCAACCAATCAATTTGAATTCTATTAATAACATCTCTATCTATATCACCATTAGTTTGAAAAATAGACACGAGATATCAAAAACCTTCAAACATTTTAATGATTTGATCACCCATAATTATAACTCTGCGACTAGAGCTACTTCTACTAAAATTATATTTCATGCATTCAGTTTTAGATCTACTCAAACCAAGGCTTTTAAACTCCAATGTAGACCTGCATAATTCGAGTTTTTCTTGAACTCATTTTCTAGCCTTATCCACAAGAAGGATATCAGTAGCAAAAAATATGCACCAAGGTACATCCTCCTGTAAATGTTCAGTAAGAGCATCCATAACTAAAGCAAAAAGATATGGGCTTAAAGCCGACCCTCGATGTAATCCAGCTAAAATAGGAAAATCCTTGGTATCGGAACACAAGTAACAGTTCTAGCACACATATCTTTAATGACTTGAACATAATTTATATCAAAACCTTTCTTCTCTAGAACTCTCCAAAGGACTTCTCTTAGAATTTTATCTCAAGCTTCTTCTAAATCAATAAAAATCATATGTAGATCCTCTTTATTATCTTTGTACTTCTCCATCAAACCTCTCAAAGAATGTATAACGTTCATGGTAGACCTGCCCGACATAAATCCAAACTGATTGTGAGAAATTTTTGTATCACATCTTCATCTATGTTCAATTGCCCTCTCCTATAATTTTAAAGTATAACACATCAATTTAATTCCTCTATCATTTGCACACTATTGTGCATCCCCTTTATTCTTTAAAATGGGGACCAAAATACTCATCCTCTCCTCATTCATCTTTTTATTTTCTAAAGTAATATTAAAGAGTTTAGAGCCAAGAAACTCCCAAATCTCTTAAATATTTTCACATTTTGATTGAGGAACCATCATGCCATACCGATTTTCCACCCATGACTTTCTTTAAAGCCCCCTCAACTTATTTTTAACTAATGCAAAGGTAAAAATAAAATGTTTTATTACTATTAATGATATTAATATTACTAAGGTCGATTATATTTTAAGAAACTTCATTAAAAAATTTATCAAAATAGCTCACCCACCTATATTGAATCTCTCTACGAAAAATATATTTTTTTTATTTTCATCTTTAATACACCTTACTTGAATTAAATTTCTAATTTTCTTTTCTCATTATTTAGCTAATTAATACATATATTTTCACCCTATTTAGTATCTAATCTCTTATAAAAATCGCTAAAAGCAAAATTTTTAGTGTCGTGAATTGTTCGTTTAGACGCTCTACAAGTCACCTTATATTTTTTCCAGTTTTCTAAGTTTTTACAATTGAACAAATTTGTATACGATAACTTATTATATTGTATTTTTTTCTTGGATATTATTATTTCAGCACCAACTATTTTCATTTACCAAAACTTTTTCTTTTGATTCTCCAAGTACATATTATGTCACTTGTTTAAAAGTGTTTGTTACTTTATCCCACATAAAATTCACTTCATGGACATCCCAAATCTTAAAATCTTGAAGTTTATTCAGAAAATTAATTTTGTTTCTTTTATGTCAATTCTATGAAAATGATTTCTTACATTATTTATAATACAACACTTTATCTTACAATCTATAATTAAAAAATCGATGTTGAGTACTTAAATTTTTACTTGGAATAACATTATATTCTTTATAATCGACGATTTTCACTTAAGAAAATAATCAATTTGTCTTTTATTAGATCTGTTCTTATAAGTAATAATATGCTCGTCTCTTTTCTTAAATAAAATATAAGCAATAACAAAATCACACGCAAAATCAAAATCTAATATGATTCTAATTTCTTCATTAATCACTTCAAAACTGTAGCCACCAAAAATATTTCTAAAATATTCTAACTCTACGAACATGTCCATTTAAATTTCCTCTACTAAATTTTTTTCTTCAAGATGTATCATTTATATTAATTCTTCTAAGTCATTCTAGAATTTTTTTAGAACTTATATTTGAACCTATTTGAGGAGTATAATCATTTATAACATTAAAAATTTTAATATTAATAACAATCTTAAGGGCCATAATTATTTCTCCAATTATATTAATTTTTATAGTATTATCTTTCAAACTCTTATCTATAATTACACCTACACCATTTTTAGTACAAATCCTACCTGAATACAAGTTCAAAACCTAAACTATCAATCTCTTTACTCTTTTCTCCGACCAAATTAATTTTTTGAATACAAAATATATTTATCTTCCCATAAACCATAATATCAACTAATTTCATTAATTTAAATGTGAGAGTATTTATATTCCAAGATCATATCCTAATAATAATTTCGTGGATTAAGCTCTCTATCTGCATTCGTCCGTACTGTGAAAATCTTTGCTTATTTGACATTACATGTGGGTGCCGGTGTAAAGACCTTTGCACATTTTTCACTATATTCAGTTGATACAGTGTCACTTTTAGGGGACACCCTAACATTTACACAAGAATTTAAAGAATTCATGTTATGATTTTTTAACAAATTTTACGCTTATTGTCGACTATCTAACACAACCCTCCGCTTATCGCATCCGAAACTTTGGCAATGGCAGTGATTTAAAAAAAAAAATCACCAACTGAAAAAATTGTGATAGATTTTTTTATAACATAAAAACCTGAAATCTTTTATCCACCAGAAAGTCCGCACTCGGTACTCCAATCATAATTGGGAACATGTTGTGAATTGTTGGTTTGTCCACCAATGGGCAAAAGTTGAGTTGTTTCTTAAACTTAAAGAGAATATTTAGTAAAAAATTTAGCGGTGGATGAAGTAATTAACACTAAAGGGTTAAAAAAGAGTATGATTATCAACCATTTTATCATAAAGAGGGAAAAAACCCAACATTAAACTTTGAGAACAAACATAAACAAAGAGGCTCCGAGGGCGTGTGGTACGATGGTTCAGTTTTTGTGCGCTGGACAAAATTAACCCCCCCCCACCTCTCTCCTTTGTGCTAACATAACGCGGGAAGTATCTCCCAATTCCCCTTCATATTAATTTTCTTCCCTATTCTACTCTCTTACTACTCTATTCCTATCCTATTCCATCCATTTCTATTCTAACTACTATTATCTATTATATATATGTTGTTTGTTGTTTGGGGTGCAGTTTTGATTGTTTACTTATTTCTGCCTTCGGGCATTTCTCCGTTCCTAGGGCCATATTGAACAGGCGGGAAGGTGCTCCGACTGTAACTCATCGGAGGTGATGATTATCTCTGTTTGTTCTTCTCTTTCTGCTACCGCCTAGTCCACCTGCAGCTCCTCTGCTCACAACCACCTTCCTCCAGCCCCTTCCAAACAGGCCACAACTACCTCAGCTCCTTCCAGATCTGTCGCACTTCCCTCCAATCCCTTCCAACGGGCTGCAATTACGTCCAACTCCTTCCAAAACTACCACACATCCCCACAACCCCATTCCATACTTTCCGCAGCCCTTCCCAACCCTTCTAGACACTGCCACAACTTCCCCCGACCCTTCCAACTGTTGCAATACACCCCTCTCCAACCCTCCAGCTGTTGTCAAATCATCCCTAGCAGTCAACATGAATGCTGACTAGACAATATCAACTTCTACCGCTTCACTCTAGAGGGTCGTCTGTTTTGTGATGTTTTATTCTTATTTTGAGGAGTCGTCGTTGTGACCTTTGAATTTCGGCAATAACATTTTATTTGTATTATTGTTTGGGTTAACTTCAATATCACCAACAAACACTGAAATCCGCTCATCGAGAAAGAGAAGAGAAAGCTTATCTTGAAAAGATGAATGTTGTTTGCGTTGAATCTCTGAATTTTGATGAAAGATAACTTGAAATTTGATGAATGAGAAGGGTAAAACATCCGCAACATTCAAACCACAAACAATCTTTGCAAAAGAACACGGTGGAGAAAGCTCCACCACCTAGAAAGATTGATGTTGAGCAGCCCTCGAAATAACAGTGCCACAACAGGAGGAGGTGACCTCACTGGAAGGTGAAAATAATTACAAAGAGGCTCTGAGGATACTTGGCATTTGGAAAATCCCTAAACAAAGATCAATGAAAGAGACCACATATAACCACAAACACCGGAGACAAACGATAATTTATCGCTAGAGATAAAGAATATTATGGCCCAACAAGGGCTGCCTTAGAAGCCAAAGGGGTTGTGAGTAGGTGAGAAAGCAATGCCGTGAGTAGTTGTTGGTGTCGAAAGATCCAAAAAAACTCAGCAAAACCCTGCACTTTTATAGCTCAAAATCCAATCAATGCACATGAGGCCTCGTGAAAACATTGTTTGAACATTGTATCGCAACTTCCTAGCCATAGGTAATAGACACAAAAAAGTAGAGCAGCACAGCTATTTAACGAGGACAAAACTGCATGAAACCAAAGCTGCAATTGGTTTTGTAACCAACACATGGGGTTCCTTCACACAGGACCGCAGTAACGACAAATTTGCAAGAGTGTACTTTTCATGTGTGGATGAAGACGTGCGAGACCTTACCAAGTTTCAGATTGTTGCTTACATCTCCAAGTTAGCAACAATCAATTATTTTTTTTTAGGAATTGCATCATCTTAAGTTTGTTCCATTAAGGAGATTCATGATATATTTTTCTAAAAAGGTGAATATCCCAACATTTGAGTAAGCCACTTACATACTGCATATTGAGTCTTTTCAAATATTTAAATCAAATTATTTGGACATTTCATCCCCTAATTTCTTCAACATAATCTCATATTATAATTATGTCATCTACACAAACTATTGGATTGTGATTTTACCATCCTTCAATCTTTTTATAAATAAAAAGTGATATTTAATAATTTGCTTGAGATATTGGAGGTTCCACATGGCTTCTTCTAGCTTACCAAGAAATTCATAATGAAAAAATTGAAGGATAGCAAATCATATTATGAATTTCTTGGTAAGCTAGAAGAAGCCATGTGGAACCTCCAATATCTCAAGCAAAGTATTAAATATCACTTTTTATTTATAAAAAGATTGAAGGATAGCACGCCAACACGACTCGAACTTGACACACACACACACACATACATATCTGACGCGAGAGCGAACAGGAAATACTTTTTGCTACAGTACCACAAACTGCCACGAGCGAGGGTGACTTGGAATGGTCCAAGAAGGCCAATCAACCCATTATTTATGCATACTTTCCTCATATTGCGAGTGGGGTCCACTCCTATTTACCCTAAGGGTTGTTATGTAGCCAGTTTCAAACAAAATTTACACAGAATTTAAGCTAAATTCTGCCAAACAGCAAAAAAAAGGCTATGTGAATCCCAAGCTCCCGAAAATTCCAAAAATCGTCGAATAACGACAAAGCATGGATTTACTAAATCCTATGAATCGACACATTTATTAAATCCGAGACAAACGAAGAGGAAGAATGGCACGAATAGGCTTATCTTCCTCAACGGTTTTTGGTAGGGTAGAGTAGAAGAATGAGAAAGATGGGAGTTTCAGTGGTATCTATAAGCCGCAATCCTATCGCTGTCCTCCTAGCTAGCTATGATGGTGATTGTATCGCGAACGTTCGTTCAAGAAGTCGATGGTTTTGGGCAAAACCAGGAGAGGGAGGGACCTAAGCGAAGGGTTTGGGCAGAAAACGGGAGAAGGGGCGGATGTAGGTGACAGAGGGGGAAGAGGGAGATAGGCTTGTGGTTTAAATTTATTTTTGTTTAAATTAATTTTAATAATTTATTTGATTAATAATTAATTTATACATTATCCAATTAATTATAATCAGATAAATTAAGTGTAATTATTTAATAGTTGATTAATGTATAAAGATATATTTAAAATTTTAAATCATTCAATAACATTTTATGCAACCATTTACTAAGCAATTAGTTTACACAATTATTAATTATTAATTAATTTAAATGACTTATTTTATGTACTTTGAGGTTTTAGAGACTCATTTATATTTTTTTTATTTTATATTTATCTTTGGATGTTTCATTTGATAAATCCTGTTAAATCCTTCTAAAGCTGTCAAACAGTTTCTCAAGATTTACTTACTAACATACCAACTAGTTTTCGGAATTTAACCACAACAGGATTTGATAAATCAAGATTTACAGGATTTACAAAATCTTATTTAAACATAATCGTACTTTAAATCGGAACAAGACATTCCTCCTAAGTCTATAAATATATTGTTGTTTGTTTTATTAGTTTTTCGTCTCACATTTTTTGTCGTTAGCATTTCTCCCTTGCTAGAGCTCTATCCGTGGACAAGTAGTGTTCCAATTGTATCCTGCTCCAACGCAGTGACTCCCTCCCCATATTCCCGCGCTTACCCCCATCATCGCTCCTCTGACAGAGCTTTTGAAAGTAAATAAGTTCTAGAAGATAGATGCACCTTAAGCCTGTTTCACCATGTCGAAGAAGAAAGTGATCTCGACACCAGTTTTGGCATTACCATACTTCAATAAGCTATTCAAGGTGGAGTGTGATGCACCCATTATGAGAATTGGAGCAGTACTAAGCCAGGGATGCCACCCCATAACATTCTTAAGTGAAAAGTTGAATGATCCCAAAAGGAAATATTGGACATACATCAAGGAGTTATATGTGGTTATGAGAGCTCATAATCACTGAAGTCACTACCTACCGACGGGTGAGTTCAACTTGCTCACGGATCATGAGGCTTTGAAAATCTTGAAGAGCGAGAGCAAACTGAGGGCTGACACACATCTTGGGTAAAGTTCTCGTAGTCGTTTCAGTTCGTGCTTAAGCACAAGGTGAGAAGCCAGAACCAAGTAGCGGACACATCGAGCCACCATCACTAACCGATCACTTTGATGCAGACTTGAGTTGTAGGTTTTGAAGTAGTGAAGAAGTTATACGAGATAGACAAATACTTCAGAGGGATTTGGGAGCAATATCAGGAGAAGTCTACTGATCAGTACCACAGAGTTGATGGTTACCTGTTCTAACAAAATAAGTTGTGTATTCCTAGATACTTGCTGAGCGAGTCCAATATTCAAGAAAGCCACAGTGGAGTACTTGCAGAACACTTTGATAGAGATAAGACTTGCGCTTGTGAAAGAGCACTTTTTTTTTTTGCCCCGACTGACAAGGAATGTGAAGCGACACGTCAGACAATGTCGGATTTGTCATTTGGCCAAAACAAGAGGACATAATGCAAAACTATACACCACATTACTAGCACCAGAGGCCCCGTGCGTGCATGTCAATATGAATTTTGTGGTAGGTCTCCCGAGAACACATCAGAGCAAGGATTCTATGATGGTTGTGGTGGATAGATTCTCGAAGATGACACATTTCGTACCCTGTCACTGGATACTGGATGCATCGCATGTTGCTAATTTATACTTCAGGAAAGTCGTGAGACTACATGGGATATCTAGAACCATCACTTCTACAGGGATGTCAAGTTCCTGAGTCACTTCTAGAGGACCATATGGCTAGGCAATAAACTACAGTTCAGTTTACCGCCTCACTCACAAATGGACGATTAAACAAAGGTAGTGAAAAAGAGTCCAAGGAACTTTCCAAGTTGCTTCATAAGAACGAATATTAAATAATAAGATTTGATTCTAGCTCAAACCGAGTTTGCTTACAACAGATCCATAAGTCAGACCACAGGATGCACCCCATTTGAGACTGTGTGCCGATACGAACCATTCATCTTACTAAACTTGGTACCACTCTTGTCGACATCAAAGGTTAGGATGTTGTATAACGAGTGCAAGAGATTCAGAAGCTACACAAAAAGGTGAGAAAGGTGATCTCAAAGCGGAATCACAAGCACGAAACATAGGCCAAAAAAACTAGGAAAATGTAACTTTCAGGAAGAGGATATAGTGTGGATTTATCTGAAAAAAGAAAGGTTTCCAATGGGAGCATTCAGGAAACTCAAACCCAAACCAGATGGATCTTTCAGGATCTTCAAGAAGTTGAATTACAACGCTTATAAGATCAGCCTACCAGTGGACTACAATATCTCAGCTACCCTCAACGTGGCAGATTTGACTTCATTCTACAAGGAGCCAAAAGCTTCGAAAAATGAGGTCGAAGCTCCCCTAAACCCGAGAGACTAACGTGGGACTCTCTAGAAGGGTTGAACCGGCTAGATCAGCTGAGCCGAGTCAACCAAGAGGAGAGCAAGGGCCGGTCAGTCCGTGTTGACAGACTACGGTTGCCAACCAAGGGGAGGGGCCGCCTCCTTCTAATTCTCTACTATATATATGTATTTTCTTTGTGTTTGGGTTCAATTTTTAGTCTCAAATTTTTTGCGTTAACGCTTCATTTTTGCTAGGGTCCTAACCGAGAACTGGTGGTGTTGCGACTATATCATGCTCCAAGGCGATGTTTACATTCCTTTTTCCTTTCCTCTCCCCTCTGTTTGCTTGTCGTCGCTCCTCCCCAGCGTCCCCTTTCTGATATGAATCTCTATGTCCCGCAGTAATTCCACTTCCAGCCCCTCTATCTAGCAGTAACTCCAGTTCCAGCCGCCCACGTGTTTAGTCGTAACTCCATTACACACCCCACTGCTCTACCGTTATCCCCATGACAAGCTTCTTTCTTGTCGTAAACCGACCATCAGCCTTTACCTTCCCAACAACAACCCTCATACCTTTAATCCTTAGCCCTTCCTGCGCCTACCCAACATCCACCTTCCACCCTACACCACTTGACTCACCCATATAGGTTCAGTTTGTTGCCCACCCTTCATACAACCGTCCACAACTCCTTGCTTTAGGGAGATGGCACTATTACAGCTGCTTTTTACAAGCACTTGAAGCTAGTTGAAGAATAGGATTAACCAAAGCTATTTTAGTGATTGGGAAGACATTGAGCGATCGAGATTAAGAAACTCCAAGTTAAAGTCATTCAAAGGCTTCCCTTGAAGGCAACCTTAGGCATAGTAGCATTGATTTTCAGCAAAGTATCATCTTGAGAGGGAAAAATTTGTTTTAGAACTTGAATGGTTACACTTATACCCATTGAATAAAGGAGTATCCAAAGAAGGTGCATTTTACAAACCTTGATCAAGTTAAGTATTTAAATGATTTCGATGGTTATGGACAGAGTAATGCTCCCAAGTTTTTTAGAACTGTTTGACGACTCAAAACAATGTTATAAGGATTTCATAATGTGTTTATTTAGAAATTTCAATTGAGAAGGCAGTTTATTAAAAGGCAAGTTTTATAAACCAGCAAAATAGAAACTATGCCATATAGCTAAACAATATGAAGGCAAATAATTTAACCTTTTATAAGTATAGACATTTAGTTTCACAACCATATACAAGTTCTTGGTGATTTAAGACATGCATTAAAAAAATTTTACCTTGGAAAACTCCTCATCGGGAATTTGCAGTTTCTTCTGGATGCGAACCTTCACTTCTGCCAGAGTTTCGCCGTCGTGAAGGACAAAGAAGAAAGGCTCACCAAAATTCTGAACTTGCTGTTTAATTAAAGAAAAAAAAAGGAAGAGATCTTTAGCTAATTATACGAACCCTGTTTGTCAGCAATACATACAAAAATGAAATTCAACTTGCCAAAGGCACTAAAAATATGAAAACAAATAAACTGAGCTCCTGGTAGCCTGCTTGTAAAGCAATGGTTCACTTAAAAAAGAATAGGGCTAGAACTATGAGCCAGACTTTCCTTTTTTTAATGAAACAAATGCAGAAATATTAAAGAAAAAAATAACTTAAAAATAAAATGATCAAAATGAAGAAACATTTATCATTCTTGAAAAGGATTATCACATAGATGGACGAAATGCTACCCATTAATGCCTCTGCTGAAATATTCAGGTTGGAGAAATAATCTTCTCATGCGGCAGCATTCCAAATCCTATAGGAACACCTCCCTCCCTCCCTCCATCCCTCCCTCCCAATCCCAGGATGTTTAAGTCTCCTTTTCCCCCTTTTTTCTCATCCTTGGTGAACTATTGTTACACCTCTCATCTTCATTTCCATGCTCGTTCTCTTCCTTCATTCCAGTCAATGCTCTGCGCCTTGCCTACAATTTCACCTTCCAACCCAAATCAATCTCCTTTGCTGTCATTTCTTCAACAAGCTCTTTCGCTTTTCCTTCTTCTATCCTTCTCAGGATTCTGGTAGACACTCCTATTAGTTCATCTCCCCATACCCCAAATAGGGGGCAAACAATCACTTCTATTGAGCCTTCAATCAAGATGTAATCCCACAACCTCATAAGCGTATTTCCATATATCATGGAAACCCTGCCCTTAACTTCCATGATGAGAAATCACCTTTGTTAAATATCTTTGTTATTTTTATTATAGGCAAATTCTCTCTCGATTATTCTAATGTGAAAATCATCCAAAGCTTTTTCTCAGATTTATAATTAGTTTGAACCTATTTTATTGAGCATGTGGACTCCTATCATAACATAATGTTATGCGTGGAGACTAATTATGTCAGGGAAATCGAAACCAACACCTGCATCTGGCACACCTGTGCCTAGGTACAGCGTCTAGGCACTCACAAAGGGGCGCCACAGCGCCTGTTTAGGCACTTCAGCACAACTGTAGGGGCCTCGGTGTTAAGCACATTCTTAGTTTCAACGGAAACTCGGCGCTCGAAAGTGGTGCCTGGGCGCCTGTAACAAATTTTTTGCACTTCGGAGTTTAAATCTGTCTTTTGCTAAGAGAAAAAAAGAGCAAATGCATGCTAAAGATGGATTTCGCAAGCTCTCCTGCAAAAGAGATAAACGAGCATTCATGAGTTTCAGGATTGTAAAGATGCTCCATCTATTTCTCCATTTGTTAGAGTTAATTTCTTGGTGTGGAGCGGCTCCGTTGTTTATTCTCGTTATCAGCTTCTTACACATTAAATTTGGATGTTTTTTTGTGTTTTCAGCATGATACCGGAGTTAACCCAACCACAATATGAAAAAAATATTATTACTTAAAGTAAATAAATGATTACAATCAAACACACTCACAAGGAAAATCACAACAAACACTACACAAACTCACAATAAGGTTCGATCTCTGGGTAGTGAAGGTCAGCAAGGTGGTCGTGGAGAGGAGGTAGATATGGCTGTTGAAACGGCTCGTTCTTCGTGAAAATTACTCGTTAAGAAGCTTGTGTTTGATTTGTTCGCTAGGTTAACAAGTCGAACTCGAACATTTTTTTTGCGCTCGATATATAAACGAGACGAACAAGAACAAAGATTTGTTCATTCGTGTTCGACTTAGTTTGGCTCGAAATAATTAAGATTATATTTATATTAAAGTGTTAGTTAAATGTAATTTAATATATTTTTATTCTATTTTTTAATTAATAATTTTACTTGATTATAAATCTGCGTAGTCTTGTAGTCAATTTATTTTTTTAAAACTACTACAATGCTACAAAGATTTATCATCAAGTAAAATTATTAATTAAAAAATAGAATAAAATTACATTAAATTATATTTAACTAACATTTTAATATTATTTAAATCTTGCCCCAACCCTTAACATCCTACAGCGGCAAACTCTTTGCTCGCGAACAACTCGTGTTTGGCTCGCCGAGCAAATGAGTCGAACACAAACACTTTTTTGTGTTCGAAATATAAACGAATCGAACATGAACGATGATACTATTTAACGAGTCAAACACGAACAGTGATATTTTTTAACAAGTCAAACATGAACTGAGCTTAGGCTCGCTCATGTTCGTCTCATTTACGCCCCTAGAGGTAGGTGGCTGAAATGGGTTATGAGTAGTTGGGACAGCAAAAAGAGAGGGGCTAGGACAATAAAGTACAATGAAGGGGAAGGGTTGTGGACTGCAGTACACCACGAGTGTTGTCCGGTGCAGAAGCAACAAGTGGGTTTTGCAAGGACAGCAAAAAACGATAGTCCAAGCGGCACCAAGTTGAAATGATTGTTGGAAAAAAAGAAAACACAGATTTGCAGTTTCCCGGATGACGACAGCGAGGATTAGCGACTGGGAGTGATGCGGTAAGGTTTGGGAAAGGGTGGAGGCGGGTGTGTGGAATGCCAAGGAGACGAGGAAGGGAGGGAGGCAGCTCAACAAGGCAAAAATGCAGGAAAAAAAATAAATGTTGTCTTGAGTGGTTGTAGCAGGATAATCAACAACAATGCGGGAGAGATGTGGAAGGGGATAGGAAAGATAATCACCACTTCGAAAAAGTGATACAACTGGAGCCTCATTCAAACCCTCGGATGGAGAAACGAACGTCGAAGGTTGTGTTGAACAGAAATACGACAAAAACTCCCTTGCAGGCCCTAATATAACTTATAATAAGGAAAGTACTGAAAAAGAATGAAGAATAATAAAAAAGAAAGCATAAGAAAGAAAACGATATAGTTTCAACTTGTCTCCTGCGATGGCAAATCCCATGATACTGTAGCAGTTTTAGTATCGCAAAAATGTTTGTGCGGGAAGCTCCAGTGTCATTTTGTCACCTCGTAAGTACGCTTCTGTTCACAATATTGCTTCGGATCTCATGAATCACTGTTACCCATGTTTTTGGTTTCCTCAAAACAAGTGATATCAGAGTGAGATTTTCTAAAGATCTTTGGCTTGAGTAGGAGCAATAATCGACGAAGTGAGGTACAAGGTGGAGAAGTTCAATGGTTTGAACTTTAATTTCTGAAAAAATATAAATTGAAGATTTATGATAAAACATTGTATTTGCCACTCACAACAAACTTAACCCAAATCGCATTACGAAAAGCAAATATTATTACTTAAGAAAAAAGAGATTACAATCAAAACTCAAAATGGAAAAGGAAATACACTGCAAGTCTCCGACTAGGACGAAGATGGACCCGGGGGGGGTGTCCACAGGGCAATCTATTTTGAAGCAAGAGGCAAGAGAGAGTTTAATAGGAGTTGCAGGTGATATCGACATAGGTTAGAGTTGTTGTAGCGATTAAAAGAGGGTTGTGATGAGGTGAGCGATAAGAAAACAGAGATAACGACGATTTAACTACACTTAAAAGAAGACGGGAGCATGCAGGATCACCAGAAAGATGGTGGGGTTGCAGGGTGGATGGTCGCAAGCAGAGGATGGGAAGTAGGTAAAGAATTCAGGGAAGATATGCACGATCTCGACATGAGTTACAGACAGAGCACCTTCTTGTCGTGGAATATAACCTAGATGAGAAAAGGGAGATGTCGATGACTGTCCTGACAGAAGCTCAACAAAACTAAACCTAAACAAAGCAAATGACATTTTTATAATAGCAGATAGGGACCGATTTAGACAACCTTAACCCAAATAATTCGGCAAGCCAACCACCTTTTGACTCCCTCCCAGAACAGGTTGAATTGTCCTAGTTTGACCAATCGCCGGTTCAGTAGAGCCACTTGTCAGTCTCATCAGCTTGGGGAAGCTTCGACCTCATTCGTCGAAGCATCTGGCTATACATTGATAGTCACAAAGTTACAGTAAGCTTAAATCGAGATCGTGCATATCATTCTTCTGAGGATCCCCAACTAAGATGAGTTGGGTCTGCATGTCATGCATATAAATGTTGAATCCTCTCAACGTAATCCAAGGTCATCTAAACATGATCTAAAGTGAGGTAACTCGAACCTCCTCAAGTGGTGGTGACCGTGGTGGTATGACATCAACTGTGATGTCCTAAAATACTCTCTAACGTGACTGTCCCATGTTTTGAGTTAGTCCTCGCTCCTATCATTCCCTATCATCAACAAAACTTGTCCCACATACCCTACTCTGGCAAAGGCATTTGTGATCTCGGGCACCGTCAAAGGAAGGATGATGTGCTTCCCCTCCTTGGTTAAAGAACAGGTGTTTTTGAATCTGTCGTATAGAATCCTATGGCCAAATTACCACAATCTCCCCAACAAGCGGTGTCAAACATTCATGGTTACCACATCACACCTCACCTGATCCTGTAGTTGGCTTCCAATCGAAAACTCCAGTAGACATCTCCAATCAACGCTAACCGTATTCTTTCTCTTCAACCATGTCAAAGAATACAGTTGAGAATGTGTCTGAATCATGAGGCCCGATTTCTCCACCATCTGTGTAGATGTCACGTTCTTGTTGTTCCCTCCATCGATCATTAGACTGCGTACATTTCCGTTCACAATGCAACGGGCATAGAATATGCGATGACAAAGCCACTGTGGATCACTCATATCCTCGGCCTGTAGGACCTGTCGAACAAACATCTTACCTTCACACAACCAAAGGTAATACACCTAACCTCGTTCCTCAACTGCCTCCTCGTCGCTATCCTCCTCTACAACACCCTACTCGATGACAGACAACTTGATGTCACGCAACTGGAGGCAATCTGCCCAAATCCAAGGCATCTAAAGCATTTTCGGGCAAGAACTATAGTAGGCGTGCTAATTTTTCTCGAGCCCTTCACTCGAGGTGGCTCTGTCCTTATATGAACCACTTTTCTCAACACCCTGAGGTGTGTTTTTGTTGGTTTCTCCAATTGTGGGTGGTTGTATGACTGGTGGCGGTTGTCTTCTCAATTTCTATTATCTCTCCACTTTCAAGTCTAAGGTCTGGATATTTCCTAATGACCAACAAGGTTGCAGCTGCATAACGTTGCTTATAGCAAGCTTCAAAACACCCAAATGTCGAGCTATGGAATGCTCCTCTAGCACAAACAACTCATAAATTATTTGCAACTGATCAAACTGTGTTGTGAACTCCTCAGCTGATAAATCTCTCAGTTGTAGGTGGTGCAGTCTCAGAGATATATCCAGATGGCAATGATAAATTAGATTTTTTTCTCTAAATCGCCTTCATCATCTTCTCCCACTTAATAATCTTGTCATCATCCATCTATTTTTCTACCTCTGCAAGCTCTCTTCCTTCATTTGATGGTTGCAAGTTTCACCCTCTCATCTTTTGACACCTTTTTGTGCTCAAAGATCTTAACTGATTCTAGCCATTTGATGAAATCGTCAGAATCCATACCTCCATCGAACTCGGTAAGTCCACCTTTATTCTGAAGTCCTTGTGTCCTCCATAGGTGACCTCCATTCTTGACCTCCTCTAATATTGAATTCCAAAGAGTCGTGGTATGGCTTCTTCATCACTGAAATTTCACATATGGAAGGGGTGAAAATTCTCATCTCTTTTGACTCTTCGACTTTCTCTGTCACGATCGAGGGTAATTCCCTTGGGGTTCATCCTCCATGTACGTAAGCCTCTATTGAAGTCTACGGATCTATTGTTGCAACTCCTACAAGGTAGACTCAAGCATGTATCTCTTTACTGGGATAGATAGGGTTTACGGTTGGGATGTGAGAGGGTGTACGAGACTAATTGAAGGTGCATAGAAATTAATTTGGGGTAGCTGATTTTGAAAATCAGCAAAAGTAAATTAGGGTTAGGTTAGAATTTGTTTTTGGCTTAGGAATAAAGAAGAAAAATTTTGGTAGAGGGGGCTTAGGTAGGGGCGAATGCCAGGAAAATCTAGGATAAGACTAGAGTTAAGCTAGCCTTACCGAAAGATACCTGAGTTAACCCAAACCACATTATGGAAAACAAATATTATTACTCAAAAGTCAATTGGTAGGGGGCAATATGGCTTGCATTGGAGGTGGGATATGAGAGAGGACTTAGGAGGGGTTGGTGGATGGCGAAAAGCAGAGCATGGGAAGTATGTGAGGAATATGGGGAACATACACATCACTTCGGGACGAGTTATAACTGAAGCACATTCTCACTGTCGGGCATAATCCTATAAGAGAAAAGGAGGGCGTTGGTGGCTGTCCTTATAGAAACTCGGTAAAAAGTAAACCTAAAGAAAGCAAATGACATATTTATAAGAGTAGATGTAAGGAGGACTAGAGAAACAACCATAACCCAAATAACAAGGCCGTTCAACCCCCCTTGCCTCCATCCCTGACAGTCTAGCCGTCTCCGTTGGAACAACCGCCAGTTCAGTAGAGCCCGCATTGCCACTGGAAGGAAGCACCAAGAAGCCGAAATTGATGACTATGAAAGAATAACAAGTTCACGATATAACACTAAATTTGATCCACTTTCACTTTCATTATCTATTGTTTTGAATATTATGAATGACAAAACTATAGTAGATCTCATAGATGCACTATCAAGCATGTATGAGACACTTTCATTGATGATTACATTAGGAGGTATGTGTGTAATTTTGAAAACATAAATATGATGTGTTTGAGGTGTTTAAAAAGTGTTCGACTATGATTGAGAATGAGACGGACTTTAGATTGAAGTGCAAATCAGATAATGACGGTGAATCACATAATCAGAAGTTCAAAAATTATTGTGCTTCAAAAGGAATCAAACATGAATTCAATATATCAAGGACATCACGAAGAAAGAGTGTGATTGAGCGCGTGAATAAAATAATCAAAGAGCCTGCCAAAAGTATGAGGTTATTGGCAGGCTTGATAAAATAATTATCGACAAAAATAAAGAATACTGCAGTTTTTTTGATAAATCATGGTTTGTCAGTACCTTTGAATAGAGTCTTACCAAAAAAAAAAACCTAGAGTGGAAAATAGGTAAATCTATCTTACTTGAAAGCATTTGGTTATTCAACATATGTTCATATTGATGCAGAATTCAAGAGTAAGCTTGACTTAAAACCTTTCAATTGTGCTTTTATTTGACTCAAATGAATTTTGGCACAAATTCTAGAACTATCAAAATCAAAATTACATTAGGAGTATGAATGCAACTTTTAATGAAATGGAGATGTAAAATAACAGAAATATAATTCAGGATTGTACATCAGTTACTTCTAAAAATCATTACAAATATGTTGAGATAGAAAATATCTGTGATTGAAAAGATGAAAAAAGAAAAAATGTTCAATTTGATGAAACACAATAAGTTTCTTAGACATCCACTACTGAACTTTGGACATCCAACAAAATGACAAGACCGATAGAAAGATGTTCTCCTTCATTGTGCTATTTATTAATGATTGATGGTGGTAACTGAAGTGCTATAAAGATTCTACTCAATTAGAAGACTCAGAGTGAGAGTTTTTCATAAATAATGAGATGCAATCTTTAATGTCAAATAAAAAACAGATGAAAAGAAAGAGCTATTCGACAAGTGAATTTACATGCTAAAAGAAAAGTTAGATGACATCAAAAGCTACAAGATTAGGCTTGTTTGGAAGTGGTTTCACAAAAGAAAAGAGTGGGCTACTCAAAGATATTTTCTTCTGTAGTGAAGATGTCAAGCATTAGAATTATATTGAGATTGGTAGCATAGGAAGATAAACATCTAGAACATATAGATGTGAAGATAATCTTCCTGCATGGAGACATAGAAGAGAAATTGTATATGGTGCAGCCACAAGAATATGAAGTTCTAGAAAAAAAAAATTACAAGGTCTGTAGACTAAAGAAGTGAAATTATGGTTCGAAGCCCAAAGACTACGGTATAGTTTATCTCAGACACTCACTGTTGTTTCATTAAAAAATTTAATAAATGCTATCAAGCTTCTTTTGTATGTGGATGACATACTGATTGCAAGAGCATATATGGAGAACATTAAAGACCTAAAGAATCAATTATCAAGGGAGTTTGAAATGAAAGATTTAAAGCAACCAAAACGATCCTCGATATAAGAATCAACAAGAACAGGAGTGTGAGTACTATGAAGTTGTCTCAGGCGGTATATCTTGAGAAGGTTCTATATAGGTTCAAAACTAGTGAGGCAAAACTAGTTTGTACCCCTTAGATAGTCACATCAAGCTATCTAAGGAGCAATCACTTACGTTTTAAGTAGAGCAAGAACGGATGAAAAAAAACCCCCTATGCTTCAGCAGCTAGAAGTTTGATGTGTGAAAGTGGCGAGCAGGTGAATGAGTAATCTGAGTAAACATAATTCGGAGGCAGTGAAGTGGATTCTCATATACTTGAGAGGAATGGTCAACAAGACACTTTGTCTTAGAAGTGCATGAAATAATCTACAGAGATGTATAGATTCATTTTTTATAGGAGATATTGATGGTAGAAGAAATACAATTTATATCTTCATTTTAGGGAACATAATAGCGATGGGTTTTCACGCTAAAGAAGATAATTGCAATGTCTATTATAGAAACTGAGTACATTGTTATCACTAAGACTAACAAGAAGATGATTTGGCTATAAGGCTTCATCGTAGAACTGCACAAGAGCAAGACATTGGAAAACATCATAGCGACAGTATGAATGCTATTTATCGAGCAAAAAATGTCGTTTTTCATGCCAACACAAAATACATTCAGCTAATGTATCATTTCAATTGTTCACTCCTGAAAGATGGTCAATTATCTTTTGAATAAGATGCACAGCTCAGAATCTTGTAGATATATTGACTAAGGCTATTAAAATAGAGAAATTGAAGCTATATTTGGCTTCAGTTGAAGTTCAAGAAGGCTAAGACCAAAGTTGAGCCAACATTATAGTACATTACTATGAAAATAATACAAATCTAGAGAAGATAAATTGATTGCAATCAATCTCCAAGAGGGAGAATGTTATTTGTCGAGGTTGATTATGTCAAAGAAATCAGAACCAACACCTACACCGACACCCCTGTATCTGAGTGCAGTGCCTAAGCATTGCAATTAGGGTCTCCCAACGCCTGGTTGGGCACTCCAATGTCAGTGCAGGCACCCCTGAGCCCGAAAACTTGGCACCCAGGTGCCTGTAACCGAATTTCAGGATTTAAGTCCTCACTTTTTGTTGCATAAAAAAGAGTGATTGCACGTTGAATTTTGATTCCACAAATTCTCTTGTGCCAAAGAGAGAAAAGAGTTCAAGAGTTCCAGGATTGTAGAAAGGCTTGAGTGGTAGTGTAATCTGTACTATTTCTCCTCTTTTCATAATGAATTTTTTTGGTATGGTGTAGCTTCATAATTCTTCCCCGTTCTCAGATGTTTTCACTTTAAATCATAGTATTTTTTATGTTTTTTGTGTTTCCATATTTATGCGCTTAGTTCAAAGTTTTGCTTCGAATCTCTTGAATTAGTGTTTCCACGATTTTCAATTTCCTCACAACACAAAATTAAACAATCAACATAATTAAACTATCCTCATAAAATCATCTTAAGCTATTTCTCAATGTATTTACTATATTAGTGGCTTCTCAACATGTACAGTAAAATGGTCACCCAATTTAACTCTTTAGAGGAATCACCCATTACACTAGTATGGATATCATTTCCTCATCTTAGGCTACATTAATTCAATCAATCCTCCTTATAGCCCTTCTAATCAATATTTGGCCAAACCCTTACAAGTAGAAAATGCTACTACACGTTTCTCAAAATTTGCGGTGGCCCATGTATTAGTTGAGCTAGATTTTATTTCACTTCATAAAGGAAGTGTGAATTGACCCCTATATTTATGGGCATTAGCATAAATAGAATTGTAAGGCATTTCATCCTATTGCTCATTCGGCATAATTTTTTTTATCATAATATTTCACTAAATGTTTCAAGCCACATCTAAAACTAAATAAATCGTTAAACATAAGAGGTATTAAGACAGAACCAAACCAACCTACGATCAAGTTTACAATTAAAATGTGAGAACAATTTTTCCTATGAGTATCGAGGATCTTCCTCCTTTCTTGTCATACAATGATAGCATAATATCGGTGCCTAGCCTAAGAGGCAATTTAGTTTTTTATTATTTATTATTGTTTAGTATAAATAAACCCTAATATGTTTAGGGTAAGCGTAGCATGAGATTATTGTTGTGAGTCTTAGGGTTTGGGAGAAAATTTTTACCTCTCGAATTATAAGAATTTGGAGAGATCGCCTACCACTCGAATTGTAGGAGCTTATTTTTGTATCTGTCATGAGTATTTGATGATGCTGCAATAAAATATATGTTGCCCTAATATTTGCAAGAAATATGTGGCGGATCGTATCACATAATTTTTTCTTTAGCCATGCATCTTTTATATGATTTAGATCCCCACTAACGACAACATATCCCATAACGTCTCAGAGTTATGAACACAATGCTAATTGCGGTGCTTTTCAGTCGTATGTCACGTATGAGAATACTTGTTATTGATTCGCTAGTGGAAAAAAGGTTTCAGTTTCTAATTATTAGGTTAGTCAAAAATAAATGATAATAACAATATATTGTCGTTCCTCTATCTTCACCAGAGTTCATGCCAATTATAATTTTCGAGTATCTAATAATTTAGTTGTTCAGGCTTTCACTTTGTTATTTTCCTTTCTCATGTTATTTTTCTTTTTCTCTAACAATTCTAGCTAACAACCCATATACATATAATTTTCTTCTCATAATATTTAGGTTTAAAAAAAGTTCGGTGAAATGATGTACTCTCATGCTTATCAGCAGGAAGGCAAGGATCAATAGGTATTTACCAATTGCAAATCATAGTTATTAAATTTCAATAACGAGATAGAAGTTGTTAAACATTACTAAATAAATTTCTAAAAGATAGATACAAAGAAGGAACTTCTGCCATATTCTTTATGCTCTTTTATCAGCATAAATATCAATTCAAGAAAATAAAGGAATCAGATTTCTCTTCAACAGCATTCATTACGTTTCTACAAAGCTTCGAATAGATCCTTACCATCTGATTTTGATTTTGATCTTTCATGAAATGGTAAACATGAATCAAACGATCCTGTGGTCCAAGACTTTTCTCTTCCTCTGGTATCTGCACAACAGGCAGAAGCTTATTACATAATCAATCTGATGTACAGAACATACACGCAAAAATCGAATGCATATAAATAAAAATGACAGCTCAAATGAAAAAAAATAAACCAACCATATCAGGCTTACCTCTTCAGCACGTAGAGTCCAGTACTGATCATTTATGTTTTCTATCTTTTCATTAGGTGGAAAGATCTGCAGCAAGAACAGAGAATTCCAAGAAGAGATAAATGGTGTCACAAAATAGAACAGTTGACAGTAGAATTAAGTCGCAGCAAATTTAAAAATGCTATTGATTGTGATATCTCAAAATATTATAATGCACATCCATCTCAAATCATAATCAGGAACTGGTAATATCAACAATATACTTCCCACCATTATACCATACATTACGCATGATAATATGCAATAACAGTGAGCTTTGCTCAGCTGCAATTACATGGTGCAGGTGACAACCGGTGTGGATGACAAGAGTTAGGTGTTCACAACAAGTTATCCTCCTGCAAAAAGAACCCAGGTGACTAAGGAGGCAAAGAAGTTTAGATAGGTAAAACAGCGAAGGCAGCGGAATGGATGTTCCACAAAAGGAGGCATGGCTCTCAAATTCTTTATGAATTAGAGAGCTGAAATATGTCCACAATGGGTAGAAACATGGCCCATAGGTTGATACTCGACCAATAGTGAACTTCAAAGACCAGTCGATTTTATTTCATAATAAGATAGTGACCATGGAGACCACAATTTCTTTTTTTATGGGAGAAGGCTGAAGAATAGAGGCTTGAGCTGAGAATCAAGGGAGAAACATACCAAACCCCTGGATGTAGAGAAGAAGGCAATGCAAGGTCAGTTAGTGGAGATGGAGTTTGTGTTATAGTAGGTCAATGCAATGGGGAAACTAATTCCTCAAAGATAGTGGAGGATTTCAAGAAACCTATCACTGCAAGCTCCAAGATAGTGCTCAAAAGGCCCCTCGCAAGATAGTCAAGTCGGAAATGAAATGATCAGAGATGCAATGCCTTGAGGAAGGGTTCATCAAAGACCTCCTTAGGAGAATATACTTGATGCAGCAAAGGACCAAGGCTAACAATGAAGAGCTTATTGTAAACCAAACGTTTAGGGACTCTTCTAAAAATAAACTGAAAAAACAATTATGATTAAT
The DNA here is from genome assembly GCA_003013225.1 of Phalaenopsis aphrodite. Classification (NCBI taxonomy): domain Eukaryota; kingdom Viridiplantae; phylum Streptophyta; class Magnoliopsida; order Asparagales; family Orchidaceae; genus Phalaenopsis; species Phalaenopsis aphrodite. Next base: position 311,688 of record NEWO01000023.1, on the reverse strand, counting down.
GCAATCCAAATGTTTCCATAATCTTCTTCGAACATAGAGCAAGCTAGTAAAAATTATCTCAGATAAAGTTTTCGGTGCAGACATTATATAATTGCTTTGGGAATTTTTTTAACGTAATAAGAGTTCTATGATGTCCCATGTTTCATATATGCCAAATGGTCATTACTAAAGAAAGATCTCTGTTTCGCTCAACTTCTGTGTGTATTATTTTCTACTTTATGCACTTAGCAATAAATCTTATGATTGTATCTTATTGGAGAAAAAATTTTCTGCAGTGTTTATGAACATGTCAATTCAAGATTTTTTTAGAGCAAAATTATTTTGTTCAAGCTTTAAGAAATATTGTTAACTTTAAGGTGCCCTGCAGACTGATCTTTGACCAATTTAACTGGCAATGAGAAATTTCCCCATTAAGTGAGAAAATGGAGTTTTTCTAATGATCTATGTTGGAAAGCTGATTTGATGAACATCATGGAAAAACCAAAATTGTCAAATTCTGATATTTGGTCACCAAGCAAAACTGTGATTCTCAATAACAAACCGTGCAAATTGGTATATTCATTAAGTATTACAAAAAGTATATTGAAATCTTGATCTATTGGAAAAACAAATCAAAGAAAAAATAATGGTCAATCTGTCAAAATGTTTGGACATCTGGTCCAACTAATTTGAATTTTAAAAAATATGAAAGAGACCCTTTAGCCTTGAAGGATTCATCTTATGCCTCGGTTAGAAAGTTTTACTGGAAACCATTCCAATCATAACAACAAGGGAAAATACCCCCACATCTCCTCATTCCAATGTGATAATGATTAGAAGTTAAGCCATAAAACTTTATACATAGTTTACTGGTTTTTAGGTCATAGCTTGCCAAGCTCACAGAATATTAGCCAAGCCTATTATACATGATGCAGAAGATTAGAGAACATTACCAAAGAAAATTTAGCCAATTCCAAGATGTCACCTAGAGATGCTATTCTATGACTTTCCCTCGTGATGAAAGGAGCCAAGAGAGAGAAATCTATCAAAGATTTTTTGCCCACCTTAATTGTCTGTGAGTACGTTACTAAAAAACTTGAACCAGTAACGAAAAAGGTTAGGGACACATTACATACCCCAATATGTTAGAGCATTACTCCAGTACCTAAGTGATACCAGAGTTAAACAAAATCACAACAAAAAAGAAATTATTATTACTGAAATTCAACAACGGTTACAACCAATACTTTTGAAAGAAGGAAATAAATGACAACCGACACAGACAACAGAGGGAAGACAACAAAGAATGCCGCACATAAATCCTGATTTGGGCGAGGGCGAGGGCGCAAGAAGGAGAGGAAGGGGCGGTTAGGACAACTGAAGAAAGTTGGACTCGCTGGGTGGGGTAGGAAAGTTGAGAATTACAACAGGGAGAAAACAGGAAGGGGATCATTGGTTGTAGGTTACGGCAAGGAGAGATAGAAAAGGAAGGCTAGTTGTAGGTTACGAAAGGGTGGTTGTACGTAACTTGAGGATGGTTGCGGGTTATCGTAGGGATGTTCATCTGAGGATGATCTAGGTTACTTGAGGATGATCTAGGTTACGGAGTTTTTCTAATGATCTATTAGTAATATTGTGCAACTGCAATCATATTAGTCTCTACTCGATGTACGAAACTTACATTGAAGGAGGAGAAGTAACGTCACTAGGAGATCGCCACAACATACAGATAGTTCAACTCCAAGATTGAGCAACTAGTTTATACCTAGTAGAGTACCCCCCTTCCTTGTTGGTGATGACATCCTGTGTCTCCTTCCGTCGTCAGTTCTTAGATCGGTAAAATTTATATCTCAATTGGTTGTCAAAGTAGAAAACTCTTGTATCATGTATCTCTCATTTTATTAGTGCATCTCTCATTTGTGTTGATTGTTTTTTTTTTTCCTTGGATTATTTTCTTGGTTGTTATTGATGAATCTTCTCCAACCTCCCTTCTTCGATATAAGGAATAGGAAGGGAATGATAGTATGTGAGATTGATGACTTTTGGAGGACAATAAGCCATTTGGCAGTTGTCCCAACAAAATACAGTGAATTGGACCGCAAAATGGCAATGTTCAGATGGCGAGGAGGTCTGTCACCTGTTCCTGTATATGCTACAAACACATCACTTTCAAAGGAAAGATGCTACAACACTCCTCGTGTTGTGGTATATATATAATAATAGAAGAACGATTGACGGCGAAGCAAAAAATAAAATAGAAAATTCACGTTAGAAAACACCAACACAGCGGAACACGCAGATTTACGTGGTTCGGCAAATTGTCTACGTCCACGGAGTTGCAGAGGATTTTACTACTTGAGGAATTTACACCAATCAATCATTTTGACTTACAAGAGGGATCTCTCACTTCATTGCTTTCTCTTCTTCTCTTTCTACACCGAGATACACCAAAGAAGATAAAATTATAAGAGAAATAAACCAAATTTATCTTCTGCCACAAGCCACCAAGAAAAAATCAAGGGAGAACAGCAGGGAGAGGGAGCAGTTTGCGTTTTGCAATCGGGAGCGGGAGATGTCGCGACGTTTCGCGACAGAGGAGTGGGAGCGGGAAGGCAGGATCGGTCGGACTGGGCTCCATCTCAACAAATCTTTCACTTGGAGACTGATACACAGACTACAACATATTCTTCCTCAAACTGATATCATTCAATGGCGGCGTCACCCTTTTCTTCAAACATTAATCCCCCACCTTTGCAACTCAAAGCCCCTTGTCTTCACACCAGAAGACCAACTAAAGTTGTGCACAACTTTAATTTCTCAACACACTCTGTCAACATATCAGTAGGATCAACATAGCCTTGCACCTTCAAACTATTTCCTATGTTACTCATGTATCTGCTTGCAACTCCCACTGCATAGGTAATATCCTGTCTCTGTTGAAAGTCTTTTTCAACAAGTCTAGTCTTGTACCTCTTACTGCAATCAAGCTCAATATTCACCTGGTACATCCACTTGTTGTGTAATACATTCTTCCCCGGTAGAAATTCTGTTATCTCCTACTTGCTCGAATTTTCATCTTGCAATATTTCTTCATAGTTCAATGTTTCTCCACCATCTGTCTGTGGAACAATATGAATGGGTGCCCTGGACCCACTTTTCTCTTCACTTCCATCACTGTTTTGCATTGTGGCCTCTGGTGGATCAATTCCTACCACATTCAAAGCTTCTCCATATGCAGATATAATTTCCCAAAGTCACCTGCAACATAATTTCG
>NEWO01000023.1:287111-307076 GCA_003013225.1 Phalaenopsis aphrodite | reverse complement strand
GAGCAGAAAACAAAGAATACAACATCTTAAATACCAAAATAAAAACTGTCTCAAAACAACCAAATACAGCATATAAATAACAACCTACAAAAATAACGCTAATTAGAAATAAAGAAATATGAAAAAACATAAAAAAAAAACTGTTGGCCACTTCTCACAATAATAGGATTTTTTGTGATCTCATGATCCCACATAATTGTGGGCTTCTCCAGCACCCACATCACTTCTACGGGGATTTTCAAGTGTGATGGAAGATTAATGGAGTCTTAGAACTCTTACAAGAATGTATCAAACCCACAGAATGATCCAACGGCTGAATAGAACTTCTTAATGAAAAGAAAGCAACATAAAAATATGGAATATAGCACAACTGAGCTCCTATTCTCAATCATGATCCCTTTTGAATCCCAACAGAGATAGTTAATCCTAGCATAATCCTGATGCAGAAGCTGATGCAAGTAATGGAGTGGTGAGTATAGAGCTTCTACACTAGTTCTCAAGAAGGGCAATAAGAACTTATTTTGATAGCAACGGTCCTCTAACCCAGCCACCTATCACCTTAGTGATGCCTGCCATCCAACCGCCAACCAACCTACCAGCCTCCTGCTAACCAGCTGTCATCTCCTTGCCTCCTCCTCCCCTGTAGCAGCTGCTGGACGGCCCCTGTCGCTTTTTTCTGCAGTCCACTTTGTTGCCCCCCTTTCAGAGCTCCATGTACCCTGCTGCTGCCTCCGAAACCTGTGCTCACTTTGATGTCAACCCCAAACAGTAACTCCTGTTGTCATATTGTTTTCATTCCACAGTCCAGCTGCCCAGGATTGCTGCCATCCCCAAACCCGTGCTGCTGCTATTACCATCTACGGACACCCCTACCACTATTCCGGCCCCTTACCACGCCGTCCACTCCACGCAACCAACCACCACCACCCCTAAATCAACCCCTTGTAGGGCCATCTGTGTTTGTGTATCTTGTTGTTTTCCCTTTCAAATGTATTTGGTTGTAATCACATATTTGTTTTTCATAATAATATCTACCTTCTATTGTTGTTTATTGACGTTGGGGTTAGCTCCGATATCATTCGTGCAAAATCTATGACAAAAAACTTGAATCTAGCCGAAATAGGATGTAGCAAAATGGCATTCGTAGGACCCATTATGCACAACTATGAGCAAAATAAAATTTGTAACCCCAATAAGGAACTCTTGGACTAGCATTAGAGATCATCATGAAGGACTTTGTAATGGACAACATTGATGGGATATAGAAGTAAATTTTCAAATGCTAATGATGAGTTGCACGCTACATGAATGGAGCAATTAGTGTCATTGGGGTCGTCGTTGAGCTAATGCTCCACTTCTCACAAGTAATAAGAGGTGGTTGCACAAACATCCTCTAGTGGTGTAATACTTGATCCATGACAACGTAGGTAGAATACATATTCCAACAAAGCTATAGCCTGAAGGCCTTGACTGGGGTAACTCATACAAAAATTGAGGATCTCAGCCTAATATATTCATAAAATGGACAATCCAACATGGATGTGTCGATAACTTTTTTTCATTCAAAATTTTTACTGCTGGGAGGATAGAAGGTGTAAGCTTGACATTCAAACAAAGAAGTGTCCACAAATGGTGGGAGGGATTGGGACCTACCTTCGTTGCAGTTGTTACAATTCTTTGTGGTTAAGTAAATACATAGTGACATTCATTTGGTCAATACAGAATGGGACGATGTTCCATAAATGACGTTGAAGTATTGTGTTGTAGAATATTTATGATGGATGAGATAAATTTGAACTAAGGGTTAAATAAAGATATAAAACACGCAGGTAAATACAGTACAAAGCACATAAAAGACAAATGTTTTATTTGGAAAACCTAAAAATGAAAAAATAATGGTAAAAAGGTAAGGTTATGATGATCTGTCTTTCTCATAATTAAGAAGTCAAGTTTATAAAGTAAATTTTTCGTCAGGACTCTCTTAAAATGGTGACTAGAAGTGTTGATGCTAAAAATTGATGATAGGAGTCAATCAACGATGAGCAACAATTAGCATTGGTGCTAGTAAACAATATAAACTGAGCAAGGATGGCGTTGCAAGATGTCCACTAATGGGCATCAAAATTTGAGTGTTAGAGGACAACGGGGGCCAACATCAATCTCTATCTAATATTGAACTCTAAACGATGCAAAACATAATAATTCAAAGGTAAAAAGATGATCCATGCAATCATACTCTTATCAATTAAATAGATCATTTGACTAAAGAGGTAAAGGAGAAGTTCCGATATGCAAACATCATCGATAAATGATGGAGGCACCAAATGGAGGTCAGCTTTGATGTTCTCCATAAATTTATAATTTCTCTCCGCTTAAATAAAATTTATTAAAAATGACTAGAAATATAGTCTCTTTATAAATATAGGGAAGACCATTTCTGCCCTTTCTATCAGAAACTACCAAATCATAGCCTCAAAACAAACAACCGAATTATTTCCTCGTATTTCAAAAAGCGGTGGAATAACTCAAATCTTTGATCAACAAGGGGGAGCTATCATTTCAAAGCTCTTAATGCCAAAAATTCAACAAAGCTAATCAATAAAAATTTTGGCATTCAAATGGTTCAAAAGAAATTGGAAAAGACATGAGATTTTATATTATCATTTCCAGAAAATAATACAATATGAAATGATTCTAGCAAGGAATGTTTCATCTAGATAAGAGGAAAACAACAAAACTTACCGCTTTTAAATGGAAAGCAAGTAAGATTATCTAATGCCACAAGAATGCAAGACCTTTGAGTAGTTCATATATGTGGGAATAAAGTGCGTTCAATCCAAAGCGAGGCATCTCTATCAGAAAGTAGATTTACTCCTCAATGAGATTAGTTTGATGACGTTGGCATGTTGTTGCCGTTGACACTCAGCCTTGGTAACAAATGGGATCAAGCCTCCAATGGTAAGGGAACAAAGTGAGTGCAATCTAGAGCGAGTTGCCATAATTTGAAGCTCGATATGAGCTCCCCTTGACATAATGAGTCTCAGTAAAGTGTTGGCCTATTGGTGTTGCTGCTGCTCAACACATTACGCATTCAAGCCTCTATTGGAAGAGTTTAATCAGCCCAATTCAATATTTATATGTGCTTAGCTCTCCGGTGTTTTTTTGAGCTGGTGAAAATCTCATGACAAGTAAATCAGCTCATCGATAAATTTGTTGAAACGAAGCTTATATAGGCCCATGAGAATTATGTCAAATTACATGTGGACAAATGATGCAGAAGAAACCATGTCAACTGGAAAATTAAATTTACTATTAAGATAATTATCAAAAGAAATCTCCATGCCACCAAATCAAAGCTAGAAGCACTGCTAGCGGCAACTGAACTTAATACAGTTGAGAATACTGTAAAACACCTAATACAGGGTCCACAGCATATCATAAAGGAAGACAAACGAACAGATTTCTAACATCCACCATAATCCTTTTCTCCCAGTAAACCCAAGAAATTAACTCAATTACATTCCAAGGTAATTCACTTGTCAAACTAGAGCGCAGAAAAGGGTTGCCACGGTAAGTGGCCTTTGATTTTCCACCCCAGACTATAAAATTAGACATCAGAGAACATTTTTTAGCGATATATTGCAGAATCGCATTCTGTAAAGATCTTCCAATTTGTCAAGTCATAATCTAGTTTCAACAAAACATAAAGAGAATGTTAAGTTGAATAGCATTTCATGTCCTGAGTTACAAAGCTAGGAGTATATGCATAATAAATGAAAAAAAAAAAAGAACACGGAAATTACAGCAGAAACAAGTATATTATTACCTTGTAGATCTTGTGATAAAAAACCTCCAGTAACCTGAGTTCAGCATTCGGATGAGATAATTCAACCTAAATCACAATTGAAATAAATATATATATGTATAAAGGGGAACACAGTTGTTAGCCTGAAGAAATGGTTAACCACTATAATCTAAATAATATTGCAACTAAAAGCAATTTCCAAACTCGCTTTCAAGCATGATCTGAATCGTTTATCAAAGAATCAAAAAACACACCTTCCAGTTCCAATTCAAGAATATGTTTCTAGATATTATTTTAGAAAAAGCCAGAAAGATTTACCTTAGTTTTCAGATCATTGATAACATCACCAACAGTGCTGTTTTTGGGAAGTCTAACACTATGAATTACAATCTAAAAAAGAAGCACAAGTTATAAAAACACCAAAAATTTTATAGCAGCAACAAAAACAATAAAGGAGCAAAAGGCACACTTCATCTTTTGTAGCAACGTGGAATGCAACTTTGAGAGTTTTCAACCCTTGTAATTCAGGCAGAGGGATGTCCAAAACTTCATAATAGAGTATGTCGGAAATCTACAGCAAAGAAAAAATAAACAAATGTATCTATCAACAAAACCTTGGAATTTTTCAAGATGCGCCACTCATATAAGAAAAAGTATAACCTGATTATAATGGACCAGCATATCTGATAGGTGCTCTACACCACGATACTTGATGGGCTGGGGCTTTGGCTGTTGAGAATAGCAATTATGGGATGTAAGACGAATTTTGGATGGATCATCCAAACCAAGATGATGAGCTACCCGTTCTACCACATCATCATAGGTATGAATCTTTGACCTTACAAAAATAAAAAAGAAACAGGGAAAGAATTCAATAACATAAGCAGCAAAATGGTACTTGATATGATTAACTTTCAAACACTAACAGTTCTAAGCGAAAATCATCCTCTTTTGGCTTCTCCAGCGATCGGAAATGAACAACCTAAAACATACATTGGAAAATAAATATAGAATAAATTTGGCCATTGGAGATGATCAAGAAATACCATACATAATAAGGTAGTCAAAGATTTGTTTCTCACAAAGTGAAACATTATAGATTTCATAACACAATGGTGCAAATGAAAACAAAATTGTTCATGTAAAATTTACTTGGCATTTCAAATGGCCATAAGTGAGCAATTTGACAACAGGTGCGAAGTACAACCTTGAACAACTATTCTTTATTTTGCATCATTTGTTCAACAATACGAGCAACAAACTAGTGCTCTTTTGATGCTCATCATCAGTCCATAATTCAGAGAGCCTACAGATTAATAAAGTAGATAACTTATCCCAAATTTGTGGCTTCTGAATGCCATCTATTTTATTGTACTCCGAATTGAAGTCATGTTTGAACATTAATTAGATAAATGGGGCTTGTATCAAACAAAGATTCCAAGAAGAGAGAAAAAATACTGTGGTCAAACTGTATGCGATAAATTTAATATAAAAAATGTTCATAAACAAAAAAAGAGTACCGTTACCTTATCATCATCACCGTCACTAAGTATATCCCAGCAATTTTTATAGTTGGCTGCTTAATGTTATACAATTGAGTGCAACATGAGTCTAAACTTCACTTTATGCAAGTATTTTTTCAACAATTCTAGCCATATTACATTAGATCTCAAATTTTTCATCTTAATCCTTTCACGATAGTTCTATCAACTTGCCTTACTAGTGCATCATTTGCCATTTGTAATACATACTCAAATCATTTAAGAAAATTTCCCACAACTTGTTGACTACTTAATGATTCCACTCTCCCTCGAATATAATAGCTTCCACACTACTCTTCGTGAAGAAAAGAAGCGGAGAACAGGTAAGCATTTTCTTTTCTTATTCCAAAAATAGTGAACAAAAAGCCCATAAAAAAGCAGAGAAAAAACAAAATAATGACAGACAGCTAAGCCACTAAAACAGGAGACAAGCTAATAATCTTGGATCCAGGAAACACTAAATCTGGTGAGAAGCTAAAATTTCGGGATTCAGGAATAACATATATTGAATGGACCCAAAAATAGTGAACTGAAAAATAAAACCAATAAGCAAAAGCCGATACATAAATACTCGATAAAATAGAAACAACATTCCAAACAATGAAAACTCAGATTACTGCAACATTAACAACCTGAAATCCACAAGTTGAATATGCATTTATTCATTGATTCGTGCAAGATTTAATGATTGAATTTCACTATTGTTCCTGATTTTTTTCCTGATATTCCACACTCCCTCTCAAGCTGGGCACTAAATATTTAAAACTCCCAGCTAGTAATTCAATATTTCAAACTTAATTTTAGAAAGAGTGATAGTTAGAATATCAACAATCTGGAAATGTGATGACTGCATAAGAGAGAAATAAAGCCTGCAAATCTTTTCCTTGAAGAAGTGGTAATCAACCTCAAAAGCCTTAAATCGCGCAATGTTGAACCTTCATTGTCACATAATAATTTTATTGGTTCTTCTGCAACCATAAAAAATTCACTGCGGAGTCTTTTTAGCTACATTGCTTCAAAATGCAACGCAAAACTGCTCTAAATTATGCTTCGGTGCTACTTCAAGTTACTAGAATTCTTTATAAAAATGTGCAGTTACCTAAAGAAACCTGCAGTTAGTGCCTAATCATGCTCGATTAACATCTAAACTTCAATGTTCTTAAGCAAAAACAGCCTTTCCACCAGAGTTATTTTAAGTATATTTTAGAATCCAAAACACAACATTCCTATGTTTTTCTGTAGGCTAACTGATAAACTGGCTGACCATGCTAACAGAAGCCAATATCAAATCTAATGTTAATGACAGATGAGTTACCAACCAAGCTTTAATACTAGCATTTATCAGCAGGAGGATCATCCTTTTTCATCATAATTTAAGCATTTGGGTCCAATGGAATAAATTGATACTCCTGCTTCTTTCAATAGGAAAATAATATATTTGTGTTGAGCTATAAGTACCCATTTGTGAGAGCAAGCTACCTTAATTCCCTTAAAGTATTTGAGATTCCTAAGTCTTTAATTTAAGAGTTGGTAGCTAGGAGCCCTTTGATCTTTATTCATTTCGATAATGAAATTCCCTGCAAGGACAACAAAATCAGAATACACCATCAAAATATTAATTTAACTTCAGGAGATCTTTTTATAAACATTGTGTGGTTGACCTGATATTGAGTGAAGCCATATCAAGGGATCAATCAAATTCGGCTCATGGGAAATATTTCAAGCTATATAGTGATTTTTTTAGTATAAAAACTTTATTAGCAGTAACAAGAGTGAAATCCATGAGTTATGTTCATGCAGAGTTTATCTTCAAAGCCGCCATTGAAGAAGGCCTTCTTGAATCCAACAGACAAATTGGCCAATAAAGAATTAATGCCAAGGACAAGAGGACCTAAATTACATTGTGTTAAGCAATACGGGGAATTTTTTTGACACCACTCTAGGGCTCCTAGAAAGCGTTTAGAAAATGGATCTAGCGGAGATGGGGTTGTGGAGTAACGATAGAATGATAATAAGCGAGTTCAACGGCATCTGGACACGGATAGGGGTTGTTTAGCGGCTGCCCCGACTGAGCATTAAAAAAAAAACCTTCAAAACAACAATGTAAAAATAACGAGGTGGTTCACCACTTGTTCCTGCACAACCTACACACACCCTTCTTTCAAAAAGAAGATACAATATTCGTTAAGGCAGATAGTCTCCAAAAATACTCAAAACAGAAGCTAATGTCGCCTAAATTAGAAAAAACAACATATAAAAACTTCCTAATAGAAAAAAATCATAAAAAGTAAAAAATAGGAAATAAAAGAGAAACTATAACAATTCTAACATAAATAGTCAATCAAACAAAAACTGCTCCTCTGATATTCTGTGGCTGCAGAAAATCGAGTAATGTGGGGTCTCGCAATTGTGAGATTGCGGGATTTTCGATCCCGCGATTACATGGGGAGCTTCCACTTCATTCTCCCTGACTTGTTGAGGCTTCTTCTCCTTCTTCATTGAAAAGATCTGAATCCTACTGAAGAATGGTCATTCCTGCAAAGCTATGGTTCATCACCCATGTTAGTCAGTTTGTGTATATGTGCACTGTTAAACTGAATTGAAACATAGTAGTCAACTTCTTTCATAGAATCTTCTATAAATAGCACCAAAATTTCTCATCTTTGTTTGAAGCAATAATATGTTGAACTGCTCTCGGTAGGGGTTGCCCAATATTTGATACTAGTTCCTTGAACTCATAAACTTCTTGAACAACCAATGCTAGTCTTATTGGTACTTATTTCAAGGCCTAAAAAAAGATAGTTTGTATCACCACATCCTTGAACACCTCGAACTCCATCCAAGATGAGAGTATAATGTGCTTTCCATTTTTTTTAAAATATATATATGTTCTTGTACTATCATGATATGTTGCCAATGACGACCTAATAAGATTTAATACACATCCATAGGTACCAAGTTGTACCAAACTAACTCTTAGAACTTATCTCCAATAGAAAGCTCCACAAAACATTTCTCTCCACACTAATCTTAGTCATCTTCCTCGAACAAGTCAGAGAGTATGGTTGAAAATGCTTCTGAGAATGGAGGTTCCATTTATCCAAAATTTGTGTAGATGTCACTTTTCACAATTGACCATTTACAATGAGGCTACACACGTTTCTCTTCACAGTGCAACAGATATGAAAATTACTGTAGTATAGTCAATATTGCTCTCTTATAAGCTTAGTGTGAAAAATTAGTCGAATTACTAAAATATCTCTCTTATCAGTTGGAGGTTGATGCTTCTCATTTGCATCCTCACCTTTTTCAGTGTCTTCTGTGTCATTGTCTATATTTTTCACCGATCCTTTTTTATTGAATGAGATCATTCCTTTTTTTGGTCAATTGGATGTGATGTGCCCAAAACTGTGGCACTTAAAGCCCTTCTTGCCTAGGATGAATTTGGGAGTACTATATGTCTCCACTTTCTCCATTCTATATTGGTTTTCCTCGGGCAGAGTCGACTTGGATGCTCCACTAAATATACTTACTATTTGATCCTGAGGTTGAACTATGCATGTAATGTGTGGCAATCACCTAAAGACTTTGTTGTTTCTACACAATCAAAGCTAGGGCAGGTATATCGAGTAAGGACTAATACAATTGCAAATGCATCGCATTATTGATGACTAACTTCAATCCTCCAAAATACCTCGTCATTGTATGCTCCTCTGGTTCCATCAATTCACATTTCAGTAGGACTTTATTAAAGTTAGCTTAGTACTTTTTCACATAAAATTCCCTTTGAAGCATGTGTGAACTTTTATGAAAATGTCATGTCAGTAATGTGAGAAAAAGTAGCATGTTGCATCCCCCTTTTCATCTTAAGATCGGTTAATGATTTTATTTTTTCTCTCACGCTGGCATAGGCACTTCATTTTTTTTTCACAAAAAAGCATTTTTCCTTTTAACTTAATTGTTGTTAGATTAACCCTTCTAATAGGTGAAACATCCTTGTACTCAATGACTCATTCTACAATCTGAAGCCACACAATGAACTTGTTCAGATCTATGTGACCGTGAAAGTCTAACAAGTCAACCTTGACTCTAGCATCTTGGCTTCTTCTCTGACATTCCATGTCAAATTGTCGAGATATTGATTCTATATAATTAAAAAAAATTTGATGAAAGGGATTCACTTTCTACTCTCGATCTGGAAAATCCCCGTTGTGGCTATGGATGACCTAACCATGTTGTCTCATCTCAAAAGCGGCAAGCCTCTGTTGTAGTTTAAGAATTTATCGCTGCATATCCTCCATAGTAAGTTCTTAGGCATCATTTTGAGTGTATATCTTAGACGATATTGTGTCATTTTCTCCCAATTAGGGTTTCAACGGGGGTAGGATTGTAATCAAGGTTGGTCGAGGGATTAGCTTTTAATTGTAGGTATCGATGTGAATTTTTCATGGTAGGGAAATTGCTATTGAAAATTTAGAGTTATGGCTAGAAATTATGGTAGTAATGACTACATTGTTGAGTTGGTCAAAGATTTATATTATGTGGATTTTTGGGTAGTCGTGGAAACGACAAATCCCTAAAAATTTAAAGTTTGTCAGCTTTTACACCAAATAACACCATTCTAAGGCACCAAGAAGGTTTTTAAGCGGATCTAGCAGTGGGTTGTGGAGCAATTGGGGAATGATAATAGGAGAGTTTCATAGAGTTTGGCATAGATAGGCATCATTCGGCGACTTTCCTAGCAGAAAACATCAAAGAGAACTCTGAAACGATGATGTATGGATAGCTAAGAGATTCATAGGTTTGTGCACAAGCTAAAGATGCAACTTTAACAAAGCGAAGAGGATACAAGGCTCTTTAAGGTTGAAAACAAATATTATAATAACTAAAAAAACTCGAAACAAAGCTAATGCCTACTAAACTAGAAAATACAAAACATAAATAGTTCCTAACAAGAAATAGCCCTCATTAAAAATAAAAAAAATAGGAATTTGATTTTGCAAGGACTTAGACTATTTCAGAGATGGATGATGACTGTAATAATTACATGGTTCAAATATTTCAAAGTTATTGTTGTTAGGATTGGTGCTAGGATATTCATGAAGAAGAGCATAGAGCTAATATTCACCTCAAAAAATTTCACTTTGATATCAGTTTTGGTAAGAAAAAATTATTTTTACCTTTCTATCTATTTATCTATCTGCACCTTTACATTAAGCAAGTACACAAAATACTACATTCAAACACAATCTCTTTACTATAATTTCTCTATAAATAATGGCATCAGAGTTAACCCAAAAAAAAAATAGGTAAATCAAATATTATTACTAAAAGCAAATAAATTATTACAATCAAACACACTTGAAAGAAAAGAAGCAACACATGACACACAAACTCACAATAGGACGGATCCCGAGTGGTGTTGGGGGCTTGGAGAGGTGGCGGCAAGTTAGGGAAAGGGTTTTCGGGCTGTGGATGAGAGGTGACAGGGATACACCCCCTAAAAAGGAAACGGAGAAACCGGCGGCAAGCTCAAACAAACTCAATCAAAACCTAAATCATAAGACAAATGAAACACGTATATAAGCCCTAGATAACTAGGATTAAATCCTCATAAAGAAAGAAGGCACCAAACCACAGTGGATGACCAATCAGCCCTTCTAAGTTTTGACAGATTCTGTCCAAACGACGAGCATGCGAGAAGCTTCTAGCGACTTCTGTTACACCCACATCAGTCTCTTGGGATTTAAGGAGCTTTGACCTCATTTTTCAAAGCTTTCGTTTTTAAGTTAAAAGTAGTAAAGCTACTATAACTTTTTAGGGTTGAAAGATCTTTGACTGAAGCTCGAGAAGCGCATGGAACTATCGACAGCACTGTCTCCCAAAACATCTGAGGAGTTTTCCCCACTTGCTAGAAGTCATCCATATCATTTCATCTATATAAGAGTGCATTGCTTATCTAAACTTCGTGCCAAGTGTACCCTGCAGAGTATTCCAAAGGTAGTCCCTAGTTGGCTCAATCCTACCTGACGCGAAAGCAAACTGAACTCCCTCTAATTGTGGTGTCCATGGTGGTAAGGTATAGGTCATGATGTTCTGACATACTCTCTGTAGTGATCAGCATGTATCTTGAATTGGCGCCTCTATTTCGTTTTCCTACATCATCATCAAAACAAATCCTTCCGGCACTTCTATGCTAGTAAGGGCACCAATATTCTTGAATACTGCAAAAGGAAGGATATTGTGCTTGTTATCATTAGCGAAGGAGAAGATATTCATGTTGAGTCTGATGATGAAATTGCAACGGTTTTCCAAAAAAAGGTGGCACACATCCATGAGAATCACGTTACACTAAATATGATCCTACAGTTAGTTCCCAATCGAAAACTTCACGAGACACCTCCTGTCAATGATGACTATGTTCTTCTCGCTCAATCACATAAGGGAATATGTTTGCCAATAACTCAAACTCATGAGACTCAACTTGTCCACCATCAATGTAGAGGCCACATTCTTTCTGCTTGTTCCATCGATGAAGAGATTGCATACATTTCCATTCACAAAGCAACAAATGTAAAATATGTTGTGGTGAAACCACAATTGATCCTTCGCAGTCTCAAATCCCAAGACCCGTCAAACCACATGAATCTCACCCTCATCCGGTGGAAAATGGTACTTACCCTATTCTTCAACTGTCAACTCTTCACTCACTTTCTCCACTGCACCCTACACTGTAAAGGACAACTCTGCTCGTCCGGCAATTAGAATGATGTATCAAGAAACATGACACCTAAAGCATTTCCTGTCTGGGACTGTAGTAAGTATGCTAATTTTCCCATGGTTCTCACTCTGAGTGGCTTTATCCTGCTCTTGAACAATATGCTCTACTCCCTGAGGCATGCTCCTCCTGAGCTCTCCAAATGCAGGTGATTGTTTGCTGACAATGGTTGTCTGCTCAACTTCTGTTGTCTCTACTTTTAGTGCTAAAATTTACATGTCTCTCAATGTCGAATAAGATTGCAGTTGGACTACATTATTGATTGCAGGCTTCAGCCTCCCAAGTGTCTGGTAATGGTGTGCTCCTCTTTCTCCCTAAACTCACACTTTAACTAAAGTTGCATAAATTCTAGTGCATTCTCCCATCAAAGTCTGATAGGTCCTCCACATTCATGCCCAGATCTCTGTATCCGCCAATTGGCATGTTATCACTGAACCTTTAAACAGACACTCCAGTTCTAGGTATGCGTTGCAATTATATCCCAAAGCTTTGTGGATTGTCTTATTATCCACTAGAATCATTCCAACATAAAGGATTATGGTGTTCTTCTTGATTTCCTTCACAGATTTCACTATTATGGCTGGTGGTGATCCAACCCTGGTTCTTTCCTCAATGGCATCGAGCCAATGTAGCACTTGGAGGGGTAGCCGTTGTATATCGTTCATAGTAGATTCCTGATCAAATTTCAATAATTATCTTCACTGGGGTATCGTTAGGGTTTTGGGTGTAGGTAGGTGGAAGGAAAAAGAAAAAAAAATTGGGGGTGGGGGTGGAGATAGGTTTGGGTATGGCCGATTAGAGAAACCCTATGATAAGACTAGGGTTAAGCCAGAAAAGATACCAAATAAAACAGGAATTAATCCAAACGATAATACATGAACAAATAGTATTATTTGAAGCAAATAGATGGTTACAATCAAACGCACATGAAAGGGAAAATACAGCACACACAAAACAAAAACTCATGTTTAGGAGGATCCTGAGTGGTAGTGATGACAGTTAGAGGGCATGGAGAGGTAGCGGCCAGATAGGAAAGGAGTTTACGGGTTGTCGCTAAGAGGCGAAGGTGATTATGGGCGGCTGGAACAGCAAGACTGCAAGGGACAGCAGACCAAACAACGACAGCCTGTTGTTTGTTTGTGACTGGAGAGGAGAAAAACAACAGATTTGTTTTTTTTTTCCCGGATTGCCGCAGCGAGGTACTGTGATTGGGAGTTATGCGGGAAAGTTCAGGAAGGGTGGAAGCAGTTGTAAGGGTTGGAAGTGATGCTGGGAAGGAAGCGAGGTGGCTGGAAATGAGGGAGCGGCAAGGAAAAGCAGCAATAGCTACTGTTTCGGGTGACTACAACAAGGATGGGGAAGCTAAGAATGAAGTAGGGGGGTGGGTAGGGGATAGGGAAGATAATAACCACCTCGAGGAAAAGATAGAGCCAGAGCACCACCCAAACCTTCGAATCCAGCCCTAGACGGAAAACGAACACACCGGCGACAGCCTCGAACAAACTCACGCAAACTGGAAATCAAAGGCAAAGGAGACACATAACAAGGATTAAGGAGCGGCCAAACCGCAGTGAAAAAGCCAATTGGCCCTCCCAAATCTGGATCTGCTCGGCCCAGACGACAAACAAGCGGGACGTTTCTAACGACCGTTATGCTCACGTCAAACTAGTTCAATTGATCCAAATTTAAGGGTTGAAACGTTTTTACAACCAAGTTGATCTAAATTTCCTACAAATATGTTTTTGTAATCAAATCAAACATATTTGAAGACCAATCAAACCTTAAAATAGTGCAATTATGTATTGAGAAGTTTTGTTCTATGAGGCAAATCATAAGCTTTAAAATCAATAAATTGCATAAAACAAGAAGTATTGTATTAAATTCAATGTATTATGTAAAGATAATAAATTATATTAACCAATTGATAGCTTACAATGTAAGATTAAAATCTTAATATGGTAATTTAAGATATTGTTCAAAGTATAAATTAACATATTATCATCAAATATCAAAACATAAAATAAGAAATATTACACAAACATCTAAGTAGGCCAAGCGATAGGAAAGATACTGTTTCAAGCTCCTCGTTAGGCCAAGGAATAAAAACTTATTGTTTAAAACTTAGAATCAAACTAACACCAATCTAAGGTTTCTAGATGGTAGACAAGTATCAATCAAGGATTGGGGATGTTATAAGATTTGAGGGGCAAAAAAACTTGAGAAACAAATTTATTTGAAGAGGAAATAGGGTGACAGCTGCTGCTTTGGGTACAATACAATATGGAGAATAGATCCAGATGTTGAGGATGGCTCACCACTTGTCCTCAATCAAACTACAATCATACCAAATGAGGACTAAGATGATACAACACTCCATAAAGGAAGAAAACAATCTCCAATAACATAAAAATTAACCCCAAAAGTCTCAAACACAGGACTTA
Organism: Phalaenopsis aphrodite; assembly: GCA_003013225.1. NCBI lineage: Eukaryota > Viridiplantae > Streptophyta > Magnoliopsida > Asparagales > Orchidaceae > Phalaenopsis > Phalaenopsis aphrodite. The sequence goes on along the minus strand of NEWO01000023.1, from coordinate 292,511 downwards.
ACGTGAAAAAAAATAAAAATAAAAAACAGAAAGAAGCATTTATACGTGTACTTCCATCACAAGAATATCCAGCCAACTATACCTGCCTACTGTGAACATATTCCAGAAAGGATGGAATATCTGGATAGCGACACTGATCATCATTGTCATGCCGACATTTTTGATAACAAACAATATCACCGTCCTCAAGCTGTAAATTAAGATAAAGCAAATCAATTAAAAAGGCATATTTTGCTAAAGCAATATTTGTACCAAAAACATCCTTCAAGCATTAAACCTGGCTGGATTTAAAAGTGAGCTTCTTGTCAATGTGCTCACACATAACGGTTGGATCAAACTTTATTTCCTGATCATTTCAACCAAAAAAGAAAATAAAAAATAAAAAAATCAAAGACGAGCATAACAAAAATTTTGTATAACATTGCTTCTAAGTAGCCATGACAATAAGAAACATGTTCTTTATAAATAAAAATTTAATGATAGGCTGACCTCATACAATTCAATTTCTTCGCTTGGTGAAAAACCAGCCATTTCATTGAGTTTTGTTAGAATTTCAGCAGGCTTTCCAAGTGCCCTAACAAAGAGCCTACCCACGTACCTGAGTTTGTAAATAAAATAAAATTAATAAATATATCTTATCAATACACGAGGGAAAAAAATATGCAGTTACCTTAACTCTTCCTTCACAGGGTCGTAAAGCTTGAAAAAGAGTAATATGTCTTCTTTAGTCTTGTCAGGAAGGGAACTAGGGATTGAATCCTGAATAATAATAACATATGGAACATGGTAGATTTAGATGGGCACACCACCACGCTCAAACACAAGGGACAGAGTATATTTACGTAAACTTAAGCAAGCAAACAAACAAAAAGAAACATAAAATAGTGATAGAAGAAATCAAGAAAAAAATGCAGAGAAACTTTACGAATTAATTTTATGCAAATTGATGGAATGTTTTACTCACACTATGCTCCAATTCCAAGAATAGTCGAAGTTCAGCATTATGTCCTTTATTTGACACCTCCCTCAATTGCCCAACCTAGATAGAGAGGTGAGACAATTAAAATTAGTACCACCTGCTAACTGGAAATTCAAAAGGCCACTGAAGCTATCTCAAAAGCAGGACTCTTAGCAAAGCAGAACATCAATCAAACAATAGAACTAATTGATAGTACAAAAATGAATAGGCCCACAAACTGGAAAGCTTGCAATTGAACTATATAAAACCATCACTTATACAAAGTCCGGTTCTGAGAAGGTAAAATAAATTCGGTATATGCAGCACTTATTTTCTTCCCACATTCCATTAAAACTATAGAGAAGGAATTTGCAGGCTTTTTTGTGGGTGTTGAAGGGTCAGGGTAGGAGATGAAGAGAGCAAGCATCAGACAAACATTTGTGATAGATGAAGCCCAAGCAGATGTCCACCAACCGCAAAATAATAATAATAATAATAAATAGCTCGTCTGCTGAAACTCATCTAACAAATACTTACAGACTGTACTTCCTCTAGTGGGCTCAATGGCCTATTGGGGCGGTATGTATGGTTTTGTCTCTTAGCCCAAAGCCAAAAACGCTGGAACTGAACTGGAATCCCCAATTCTTTGGCCACCTCCTCCTGCACACCATACAAAATATCAAGAACGAAAATATAACCAACAGTAAGTATAAAAACTATTAAAAATGGCCAATTACAAATTAAACATATCAGTTTGAAGGAGTACAATAATAATGATTAGTAGAGAGAAAAAGAAAGGTCCAAATATAGCACCGAGATTAAATTGGGCTAAATTTGTTGTGTTGTGTACAAATAATGTTGCTACAATTCTCGCAAAAATTGAAGAACAGTTCTACAAGTACATTTTCTATGAATGAGAAATCATGGAGGGTTGTGTGCATATGATAAATTCACAGTTGTGAATTTTCCACCCAAATCATATTGTGATCTAGTAGTTATTAAACTATTTGATTCAAATGCATTGCCAAATGAAGCCTAAGCATTACAGAAATAGTGCCCAACGAAACCCTAAAATCCAAACAATATGAGAGGCATTTCTTTCCCTTTTATTTCATGTTTTAACATAGAGCATGTATGTCAATAAATTGAATGACTAAGCCATTTGCTCTTCGCATCTAAAAGGATAAATCAAGGGTTCAAATATACTAATAACATTTTATTAGTGAACACAGATAGAAAAGAACAAAGTAATAGAAGACATCAATTATAGAAGTTATATCTAAATGTAAGTACTAAGCATTGCAGGGGCACTGAGTGAAAACCTTAAAAAAGGGGCAAATTTCCACCCTGTTGTTCCATGCTTAAATGATTAAAGAATGTACACTCCACCCTCAATGTGTCACTGGGAGATGAATGGCTTGCCAATCAAAGAAGCCAAGAATTAAATTCGACTAAGAAAATCATTTTCATGGTCACAAAACGGTGACAATTTAGCATATTTATCTTCATTAAAGTCATTCAAATGATTTTAATTTCATATTCTAATCTCATAGGAAACACGCCCCCTGTCCTCTAGACACCTAGATGAATATGATGAAGGAAGTCTCAAATGTCATACCATGAGATAGATTTGATGAAGAAGAGATTCATCACAAGATCAATGATTAAGGCCTAATTTCAAAAAAAATTAATTATAATTTATTTTTTCTTTAGAACTTGAAATGCCAACCACTGACTCTGAAAAAAATATTTTGGTTGTAAAAATCTATTTTAAAAACATAACAATCCCCCTAAACTTAAGGACTTAATAGCGACATTTACAACTCTAGAGTGATGTTCTTAGTTTTCAATTAAGTGGCAGGCCAAAAAAACACTCGGACAAACTTTTAGGGAGGAAATATTTGGAGATCTATTCATCCTTCAGATGATAAGCTCTTCGGTTTCATCAAGTTGTCTTTGATTATTTCATCTTGAAATTATTCGTAACTATTTCATATTGTACTCATCTAGTTCACTGGATGATAAAAAATTTCATATTGTACTCAGGGTTGGCTAATAACCCTAACCCAATAGCACGTCCTCGCCTTCAGCCACTCCACCTTCGCTACAATGTTCCTAAACCATACTAGTACCCACTCCTCTCAACAGCATTATAAAACAACTACACCCAAGCCCACAATAAAACCTAGCTCCACCAAATAAAGTCCCCTAAACTGGAAATTGACAATAAACTATGACTTCCTTACAATTGGGGCTACAATTCACTTACTTGTGCAATTATTATATTCTCCAATATCCAAACGTAACTGGCTTTCTCTTAACAAACCCAAATGTCACCAATATAATTTAGCAAAATGTAGCTCCTAAACTTTTCAAACAAATAACCAAAAGTCAACATCATCCTCTACATACTTGAAGAATAAAAAGAAAAAAATATAACCGACAAAACTACAACTAAAATGTTAAATATTCACTAGTAGGAAAAAAACTTCCAAAGCAGCGTGCTCAACGATGAGAGATAAGTACACTTAAAACTCATAACCACATAATTACGAGGATAGTGTTGTGTAACTTTATTAACTTTCTAGTAAAGTGGCGGCGAATAAGCATTACCTTGAAAGCTTTGAAAGGCATTTGTTTTTGAATACGGAAGCTGCGAACTTTTTCATGATCTACCAGATCAAAATAAATATCTTTTCCTATCTGCTCAGTTAAATCTTCATCTCGGGCAACCTGAACGTGCAACAAGAGGAAAGAACATTGAATGGAAAGACATTAATAAAATTAATGTAAACATAACTGGATCAGCAACATCAATTGATGTCAAAATCACAGAAAAACCTTTATGATAGTGTATAGGTGAGCCTCAGCTTTTTCCTTCTTTTTGTGTTCTTTCTCTTCTTGCTCCTTCTTCAATCTAATCTGGTAAACAGTGAAGACAATTATCTACATTTCTTTTACAAGAAAGCAAGAGATAATTTTAAAAACTTTACAACTGGCCTACTCGAAGGTGTTCTGCGATATCTTTTTCATCCACGCTGCATATAATATTATCCTTGTCACTCTCTCGAATGTAGACAAGCATGTATGCATTTGAATACTTTGTAAACCTAAATGGTGTGTTGTTGAATCCAGGATTCGTCTGTGGCAACTTTTGGGGAAAATGAAACCAGAAAAATTAGGATATAGTAAATAACAAAATGGGCTACAAAGAAATTGGACATGTAAAATGGGTCACCTCTTCCTCACCGCCATACTGCTCTTCCAGTGCCCTCTTCATTTCTTCTTTTGTCACTCTTTCATCATCAAACTTAAACCTGCATGATAATTCCATTAAATTAAAGCTCAGTTGACCTGGGCATTCCTCCATAGGCTAAGGAACACCTGGAATCAAGATGCAAGCATCACATGATATGTTAAAAGGCATGATAAAATGAAAAACAAAAATAAAGGTAGGGGTATTAAAAGGAAATTGCAGACACTATTATTAACTATTTTCGAAGGCTGTCAATTAGATTGAAATGAAAATAGTATACATAGAATTCCACTTGCTATTTAGACCGTGTTAGAAAAAGAAATAAAACAATGTTTGGATTCAATTCCATTTTCTACGTTCTTTTTTTGGTTTCAAGAAAAGGAGACCGAGAGAAAAAAATGCATTAACATTTTTTAAATCTTTGTTCAGAAACAAAGTGAGCTGCTCCCTGAAATTGTTAAACAAATAGTAATTATAAATTAAATGTTTGGAAATGCTACAAAAGGGTTAATTAGATTTTTAGTTTAAACTTTTTCTATTTATTAATAGTCCTAGGAGAATTAACTGATTGATTAAATAGCCAAACAAATAGGTATATAATTATGAATTTAGACTGATAAAGAGATTAATTAGGATTTTAATTAAGATCATTAAAGTTTATGTATCATATGTTTGTGATAATTAAGACCAAAATAATTAATTAATTAACTAAATATCCAGCTAGAGTAATTGATAATTAATCATTTAGTTTTGCTGATTACATAAAAATTAGAGTTTTTATTAAATATTAATTTACCCAAGATATCAAAAACCTAATCGTGATTATGATTATAGCATAGATTAATTAGGATAATTAACGCATAAATGGAATTATTTATGAACTTTATAAACTTAATAGACTGATATGGATGCTAATGTGGCCCATGCGAAGTACAAATTAATCAGGGGGCATAGCTTTATTCAATAATTAAATACAGACAAATCCCGTTCTTTCCTACCAAACATATTTTCTATTATTATTTCTGAAAAGAAGAAAAACCAAATTCCTCCATAAAATATTTTTATTTTATGTGAAAAAAAAGACCAAAAAAATTAAAATGAAAATAAAACAACTCAAAACATCCAAATAAGATATTTAAGATAAATCCCATTTTCATATGTTGAAATATCAGACTAAAATTCGCAA
>NEWO01000023.1:255450-286691 GCA_003013225.1 Phalaenopsis aphrodite | reverse complement strand
ATATATAATCCTAAATTATATTAAGCAATGCAAACATGGAAAATAACAAGTTACCATGAAATCGATATAAGGCCAAAATGGAAAGAAAACTGAATTAATTTTACTGGTAAAATCAGCAAAAGATAAGAATATAGCTATTAGCTTCCTACCACTGATCAGAGAGAGTCGGTCTAATAAAAGCATAGTAATGTCCGCCATGCACACCACCACTGTGAACAAGAACGCTGCAGCATAAGCAAAAGAAGAAAGACTGAGCAAGCATCATCAAGTACTCCAAAAAGGAGATGGTAAATAAAGAACTGCATGCCTGGAAAATTAAACTTAAGTTGCTGTCTAAAAATATGGTGCGGATTAATTACCAAACATGCAAGGAGAATAGGGTCAAAATAAAAGCTCGCAGGACCAATACAATGTGTTCGCATGATGAATTCCTATTAAAGATAGGCTTAGAAATCAATATGGGAGATTTACATGTGCCATCAAAACGCAACCTATTTACAAAACTAACACCCATCCAATATCCACCATGTCATCAAATGGGGTTAAAAAATAAAGAAAACAGTCAAAAATTCACAACTTGCAGTAATCAAAACTATCTGATATAATATTTGGTATGTCTTCAACCTAATGATGATCTACATATATAAGATTTTATTTGTATATTAGAATTTTAAAAGTTTAAAGATAAAACACCATTTTTGTATCTTATTTCCTGATGGCTATCTCAACGTAGCCTAACGGGATGGATTAGAGTTTTAAGTATCAAACTAATTCCAATAATTACTCAATTGACTCCAAGTAAATGATATCAATGAAATATCATATAGTCCTTATTTTAGCCTTGTAGTTTTCTGGCCTTCAGAATTCAGCAATCCGATATCTAGAGAATTTGACATCAATAGTTAGAAGATTCATTGTTTATTAACTTTTAATTTATTTCTTTATATTTCCTATATTTACTACAACTACATATGTTATCATCATTAAATTGAAATCAAAGCAAAATCCCAATTGTTGTGCTCTATATGTCAAAATTTTGCTATTTTTTTCAATTGAATATAGCAAATATCATGCATTCTTCTTCACCCACAACAATTTCTCTCTCTTCATGTGCGCTCGCTTCTCCAACCTTTAAAGTCCAAAAGAGTAAGAAAACCAAAATCCCATAAAAATCCATTCTAAAACAGCAAGGTTGCCCTCTTTTTATTTGTTATACATTTGATCCCCATCCAATCCCTCAGCCTTTGCTTTCCTATCCTCCTTTTCGCCTAATCGTGTATATTGATACACTAAAAAAATATACTGTTTTAAGTACTTATTTTTTGTAATACTACACTTTAAAGAATGTATTTTAGTTTTTTTGTTGCATGTATATCATTTTTAGGTACTTTGAGTAAATATGATAAAAGAAATGAAATTTGAAGCCAAAACAGTGAATTTTGGGATTCTGACGCATGATGTGCCACAATTCAGGGACGACTTTTTCAAATTAAAGCGGTTCCAGACGAATTTTGCGTGAATTTTCAAAAGAACACTTGTTCTACACTCCTTTTGGAGTAATTCAATGCATCTAGCACTTTGGAATGTTCTTTTATGTAGAGATATGACTCTTGGATCAAATGACATCTTTTGAATTCAAAATAGTTGACTTTTGGAATGAATTTTGAATTTTTTTTCCAAATGAGGCAGCCCGACATAAAAGAAGAAGACTTGAAGAGGGGAGGTGGCGTGAGAGAGGGAGAAAGTTGACGTTAGTTAAAGATAGAGAGAGAATAGGAGATTTTCTTCTAGGGTTGTAAAAGAAGCGGGAATGTGAGATTTCTTCTTCATTACACTTCTAAGAGAGAATTGAGAGTGATTGTAAAGAGAAAAAATCTTGAAGAAAACTTCTAAGAATTTATTTAGGAACTATTGTGAGAAAAGTTGTATTTTTATTTTCTTTGTTTTGTAAACTTGTTTTTATATATGAAATTCGTGTTTTGTCGTATCCTTCTCATAAATTCTGAGTAGTCTTATTTATCATTCTCCCTACTTTGAGATATGGTTTCTGAAGAATAGATTTTATTTTCCACGATTTTAAATGATAATATTTTGTGATATTTGAACTCTGATCTTCATTTGCTTTTTAATCTGACCAATTGAAATGTTAAAATTTATTGAGAGACATATGTTCTTAAATGAGATATGATTTCTACAACATAGGGAGAATCACATTTCATTTCATGGGAGAGTATGTCATCCATGTCATTGGGTGTAAATAAATAGGGAAATATACTTTGTTGAATGCAGAATTTGAGAGTTTAAAGTAACAGATTAAAATCCTCAATTTGGTCCAGTTGATTGGAAACTAATGCGAGATTGTTAGCCCTCAGGGGAGGGAATAATGAGAGCTCTGAAGTGGCAGTCGGTATCCTCTCAGCCTAACCACGGAATTAGGAATTAAACTCTTGATTATTCAATGTTCTTTATAACACTCGGAAGAGGATAAAGAATAGGATTGTTCTTATTTGGCACAAAACATTTTTTATATATTTTTTCAAATGATTTCAATTTCTTCACAATTCATATACTCATTGTAAAGGAGAATAGTGCTTTCTTAAATTTGAACTTTTCGTCACAATAAAAACTTTGTTTAATTTTCGTAATTTTACTTTTGAAAGTTTAGTATTTAGTTTAGTTTAACTTATGCAGTCTTACATTTGCATTTTAATAGCATTCACTTGAGTAGTTAATTTTCAAACTTCGCACTTTACTTTTACTTTTGTTTTTGTTTTTGTTATAAAATAAATTTCATAATTTACTTTAGGATTTTTCAACTTCCCTGTGAGATCAATATCTAGGACTCCATTAGAGTCATTTATTACTTGAGCGATATGTATACTTGCGTTGATATTAAAAAAGATTTGACAGTTTAAAAAGAGTTTTAAAAGATAAATTATTTACATAAATAGTACTTTTGTTGGTATTATATTGCATATTTATTATATATTTGTCGTGTGTAATTTTGTAATATTGAAAAATATTTGCAAAATTGTCAAACTAAATTGCAGAACTATTCCTACAATATCTTACCAAGTATAAGTTGAATGAATTAAAACTCAGACAGCCTCACCAGACCCAAAATTTATTTTAAGTCTGCTACAATTTTGCCAAAAAAAAAAAGTTACATCACCATTGGAGCATGATCATACTGCATTATAGCATACAAATATTTGATAGTACCATGTCAAAATATCAATTATACTCCTACATGAAGATAATATATCAAGTTAGAAGTTTAGCGGTGCTTTACAATAAATCATTGTTGTCACTATAAGTAAAGCACATAACATAATTTGCAATTCTAATGTTGTGTATAACTCTTTGCCTTAGTAAATCTCACCTCATCAAGAATATCAAATTGAGCATGACAGTATGATACTGGAGTTAACCCATACCATAATAAAAATGCAAATATTATTGTTGAAATTCAATAAGGTCACAAACTCTTGACACTAGAAAACAACAACACACACATAAAAGACACCCTAGGGCGATAACGAAGGTGGTGGATGGCTACTAGACAACAGGTAGGTTTCGGATTGGGAGGTTGCGACAACAGTCGGGGGGCTGTGAGGGAGTTACGGCAACAAGGTAGAGGGTAGGTGGGATTGCGGCAGCAGAAAAAGGCGCTTGAACGGTTTGGCAGCAAGAGATTGGGTGCTTGGAATACTGGCGACATCAGTTTCTGGTGCAGGAGTTGGCCGCAGCAGAAGTGGTGGTTGGAAGGGTTGGCGGCAACAATGACAGGAAAGGGAGGCACGCGCATTTTGTGTGCGTGTGTGGGTGTGGGTGTGGGTGTGGGTTGGGTGAGGTGACAACAAGCAGGAGAGGGCAGCAGCAAGCAATAAAAGGAAGGAAACACACCGCCTCCGAACAAGTTATAGCCTGAGCACCTTCTAATTTTTTGATACAACCCTAGAAAGTGAAAGGGGGTCGTAGAAAGTTGTCCTGATAGAAATCTCAAAGAAAAAACTAACCTTAATCAATAAAAGGAACTGGGACTAGTAGTCACACGTTGACGGAGCATTGACTTTAATTGTCGAAGCTTATATCTACACGTTGATGGAGTATCTTTGATTGTGGCCCTAGTAGCCACTGGATCTCATTGTCAATTGTAATGTCTCCCAAAACACCAGAGGAGTTTTCTCCACTTGCGAGCAAACATCCATATTGATCCAACCTTTTAGCAATGCAGTACACTACTAGCTTGAACTGGGCTTCATGTCACACATCTGTTGAATCTTCCCAAGGTAACTCGAGATTGTCTCGACCTGAATTCAAATAAGAGTAGTTTAAACCTCCCTGAAATGGCGGTGACCATGGAAGTAAGGTATCGATTGTGGTGTCCTGAAATACTCCCTATCGTGATTGTTTTGTGTTTGGAATCGATGTCTGTTTCGTGTATGGAATTGATGTCTCAGTCATATCATCCTCTGTCATCGCCAAAATTGGTCTCACCGATGTTGCTCTGATGACAAGGGCACCTGTGATCTTGGACTCTGCGGAAGGGAAAAGGATGATGTGTTTCCCTCCTTGATGAAGGAGAAGGCGTTTCTGAATCTGTTGTGTCAAGTCCTACGGCCAAATTATCACGGTATCACCGACAAAATGTGGTTGGCACCAATGAGTACCACATCGCACCACATCTGATCCAACAGCAGGCTCCCAATCAAAAACTTCACGCAACACCTCTGGTCAATGCTGCCATATCCTTCTTCAGCCAAGTCAGAGAATATCGATGGGAATGTCTTTGAGTCATTAGGCCTAATTTCTCCATCATCTCCCTAAATGCCACGTTTTTGTTGCTCCCCCCATCGATGATGAGACTGCATACATTCTCTTTCACAGTGCAGCAGGTGTAGAATATGTTGTAGCGAAGCCATCGTGGATCCCTAGTATCCTCAGTCTATAAGAACCATCGAACCATGAGCATTTTGCCCTCACCTGGTGGAAGATACACCTCGCCCTATTCCTCAGATGCCTCCCCGTCGCTAACCTCTTCCACGGCGCCATGTTAGGTAAAAGATATGGCTCGACTCGTTGGGCAGCTAGAGGCGATGTGCCCAAATCCATGGAATCTAAAGTACTTTCAAGCGGGAACTACAGTAGTCATGGTACTCTTCTCGGTCTTCTTCTCACACGGGTGGCTCTGTCCTTATAAGAACCACTTTTCTCAACTCTCTAAGGCATACTCTTGTTGATGTTTCCAACAGCGAGTGATTACCTTACCAAGGGTGGTTGTCTGGTTTGTTTCTTATGTCACTCCACCTTAAGGGCTCAAGTCAGGACCTCTCCCAGTGACCAAAGGTTGTAGCAGCACAATGTTGTTGATATCAAGCTTCAGACTCCCCGGATAACGGCATACTCCTCTGGCTCGACCAACTCGCACTTCATCTACAAATGGTCAAACTGCATTGTGAACTCCTCTACTTATAGGTCTCTTTATTTGAGGTGGTGGAGTCTTCAAACATATAATGGCAGTAATGTGGTGGTAAGTTCTCTGCATTTTTTCCTCATCTTTTCGCACTTGTTAAATTTATCATTGTGTTTACTCTTCTTTTGCCTTAACAAATTTTTCCGCCACAAGAAGGAGCTCTTCTTCAACTTGATGGTCGTTAGATTTACTCGCTTATCCTTTGGCACTTCCTTATACTAAAAGATTCGCTCAAAAAATTTCAGTCAGTCGATAAAGTCGGCTAGATCCATACTTCCATTGAACTCCGGTAGATCCATTTTGATGTCGAAATCTTTAATTTCCATATGTGGTCTCCTCTCTAGGCCTCCTCAGATAATGAATTCCGAAGTGTCATGGTTTGTATTCCTCAACACTGATTTTTTCCATATCGAATGAATTCAAATTTTCGTCCTTTTCTCCCTTTTGACTATCCAGATCAAGATTGAGGATAATTTTATTGGGTTCCATCGTTAATCTGAACAAGCCTCTATTGAAGTTGACGGATCTTTGTTGTAGCTTCTCCTGAATAGGTTTTGAATTGTATCTCCTTGGTGGCATGATTAAGGTTTTAGGATTGTAAGATGTAGTTGAGAATATGAAAGAAACTTTTTGGCGGGAGTAGTTTGGGTATGGCGAATGCTAGGAAACCTTAAGATAGCTCTAGGCTTAGACTGGCTCTGATATCAATTGATACCGGAGTTAACCCAAACCACAATAAAAATACAGATATTATTGTTAAAATTCAATAGGATTACAAACAAGAACTTTTAACACTAGAAAAACAACAACACACATAAAAGACAGCCTGGGCGATGGCAAAAGTGGTGGATGGCTGCTGAGCAGAAGAAAGATTTCGGATAGGAAGATTGTGGCAGCAGACGGATGGCTGTGAAAGAGTTGTGACAATAGGTTAGAGGGTAGGAGGGGGTGTGCCAGCAGGAAGAAGCACTTAGAGAGGTTGGCGGCAGCAGGTTCTGCTGCAGAAGGGGCTGGAGGCACCAGATACAGTGGCTAGAAGAGTTGGCGGTGTCAGATTCAGGAAAGGGAGGCACACGCACGCGCTCACGTGAAGGGGGTAATGGCAGCGAGCAGAGGGGAGTGGCAGCGAGCAATAAAAGGAATGATACAAACCACCTCCGAAAGAGTTATAGCCAAAGCACCTTCTCGCCGTCAGGTACAGCCTAAAAAGTGGAAGGGGATGCTGGAGGTTGTCCAGATAGAAATTTTAAAGCAAAAACTAATCCTTCTCAGCAAAAAGGAATATATTTTTATTAGTAGATAGCTAGGAATGGGAAGCCACTCCCTTGGGCAATTCGACTCTAGGTTCAGGAGCCGCTTATCGAGTCGAGCCCGAGCCCGCTCATAGTCAATATCTCACTGGGTTGAAAACCCCTACATTTACGTGTCATTAATACATGAATCATTCAATTTATCGAAACACATTCTATTTTATGCCAACTTCAATTCTTTATATCTGAAATGTTGCATGTAATTGACATTTAAAACCAGTAATTAATTCTATGTTGTATGAAACACCATCTAACTAGCCGAATTTCATATAGAAATGTTTCTTTTTTCTTTTTTTTTTTTGCATTCATATCACTTATTGTTTGATATATTATATGATAATGAGAACTGAATAACAGTGTGAAAAAATTGAACATAAAGTAGAAAACATAAAAAACAATAACTACATAAGCCAAAAAAACTCTATAAAATTTAGAAGAAATTTTGGACAGAACAATTGGATAAGTTAGAAAAAATGTCTAGACAATTGAAGACATAAAATGAACCAAGTTTGATACTACTTCCTTGCATAATGACCTCATAAGAGACCTAACCTCTAACTCTTTTATTTGCCTTGAAGGGTTTAATAGAAGAATTATCAGATGAGGCCTCTCCTTAACCTACTTTTGTTGTGAGAAAAGAACTCGAGAGGTCCATTATCCCTAACCTAACAGACTAGAAAACCTAGAGACCATGAGAATACTAAAAATTGCAAGAATATTAAAGATCATAAAGAGCTTATGGAACATAAAACCCCCTTGTATCTCCCTAAAATTTAACAAATGATTGTCATAATGATTGGTGACATAAGAGTCACGTGAAGGTCATGGGGTTCACCATAGGCCCAGAAGCAATGCCATAGTGAATCTAAAACAACAAAAATAAAATTAAAGGTTGATGCTCTAATATTTGCGCTAGACGTCCATAGAAAGTCAAGGAAGAATTCAACAAATCCAACTTAGCCATCAAAACAGACCATTCAAACAACAAGCATAGTTAGATAGCAGACCATACAGGACAACATATGCTCTGGCAATGAGAAAAATATTAACATCAGCAAGAAAGAACTACGTAATGAGAATTCATACCTGTGCAGAGTGTAAAGGTTGCGAACACCTCTATCAGCATCAGGAGAAAGATACTTTCCACCATCCCTGTCAAGGTCTAGCTGTATTGGGAACTCGTATCGATCATTTATCTGCATAAGAATATCAATTTACTAACTCGTAAAGAGTTCAAAAATAGATCACAAAAAATGTATCACAATATCTATAGGCATCAACATTCTATGCCACATTGTATGAAAAAAATTAGAATTCTATATAGAGGAAAGGAGGCATGAACATCTAAGAATAGAATATAGTATTAATATGATGAGAGGATTACATTAATAAAAAAGCAATAAAAAAGTACCAAAGTTAAAATGGGAATAAGTAGTTCAAAAAAAATGAAAAAACTAAAACCTTATTCAAGATAGATGTAACGACTCAAGAAATGAATAAATTGAGAATGAGGATTCATAGATCCAGCCACAAATAATGTAATAACAATCGATGTTGGTGCTTCCCCAAAATTCTGTGGAATCACAAGATGAACAGAAACCCGTGATTTGATGTAATTGTGATCCGACGTAATTCCCAGATGAAAATAGGTGATTTCGCGATACGTGGATCTAGGTTTCCCAGGGAATCGGACATCGCAGCTCTGTAATACAGGGAACTCACGCGAAAGCAGGAGGACACATACTTCCGTAATTTTTTTTTTCAGCAAGTTCCTTTTTCTTTTTCTTCCTTTTAAGATTTTTTTTCCTGTTTCTCTCTTTCTCAATAAAGTATTTTCTATTAGAAGACTATTTATGTGTGTTTTTGAATGTTTTTGGATATTATTATATATTATGTTTGTGTTTAAGAGACTTTGTTCTCTGTTATATGATCTTCGAAGTGATGTATTATCTTCCTTTCACAAATAGTGTGCGTGTATCTTGCTCAAAAATAGGCGATGGATCCACTTTTGTTTTCAGTCGAACAGCCGTCAAATTTGTTGCTAACTGTTGTTTGGTTGTTCTCTGTTGCAGGTCGATGTCCCTTCACTATTCACGTTAAATTTCATCCAAAATCCTTCATCTCGCTTTCCCTACCAATCCTACAATATACATTTCCCTTTCTTTTGTTCTTCACACATTTTTGGAGCCCTAGAACAGTGTCATAATTTTGAGAGAATAAAAACAAATTGCCCCTAGATTATACAACGTTCTCCACCAAAGAAATGAACCCTTGCATGAAGAAATGAATCACGCCATGGCACCAAAAAATCAATGAATCTCTTCATGTTCAAGTATCCAAAATACTTGAGAAAAAATTGTAATTTCAATCTCAGACTATCTAATATGTCTGATAGTCATTTTTTTCCGCAAATCTGACAAAAATAATCTTGTGAATCTTTAAATTTGATCTAAAATAATCCACCAAGAAGATTTTTTAGAATCATATTTGAAAAGTCAATGAACAATATTAAGCACATTAACAGTCTTAATCCATAATGGCACCATCCAAAGAGTACAGGAACTATTTTGAACTTTCCCATAGGATTTTGATAATGATGCATGCATATTAATTTTACTAATTATTTTAATGTGAACCCGAAATAAAGCCAACACATCAGCAAAAAAATATCTTAAGCAAGTACTACTAACGCAGGAGTGTTCTGCCAATCACGGGACGATGGATCCCTTCTTCACAATCACTAGGATTATGACATATCGCAGAAACTACTTCCTCCTGCGAATATCAGCGAACCAAAACACGCATGATGCCAGCTCAATTCGATTTATGCATAAAATTTTTCTCTTTTTGATTTATTTTCTATTCCTTTATTTTCTATTATTTTATTTTCTACTTATTTATTTGCTATTTTTCTTATTTCTAAGTAGGACTTTGCTTGAAAGATTTTTTATGTGTTACAACTTTCTGGCTTGAAAGATTTTTTATTTTTTTTAGCTTAGGGATAAAATTCTAGCACAATTTCTAGCCTGAACCCTAATATTTTAAAAAATCCAACTTTCCTAATTCAATAAAAATTCCACCCCAACACCTACCCCTTAAAACCAAAACCCTTGACCAACCTTGATTTGCAATCCTACATCCGTTGAAAATGTGATCTTCAGAAAAGGACGTCAAGCCACTAAGGAGAAACCCCCAACGAGGTGTTCAAGAACTCACCATGGAAGATATGCAATTAAAAATCCTTCAAATGCAATAGAGGTTTGTCACCTTTGGATGACACAATAAAAAATGTCACCCGTAGCCACAACAATGACTCATCAAATTGAGAGGAGGAAGTGAATTCCTTCCACCAGGCAGTTCCCAGTGACGAAGAACCACTACCTCAATGATTCAACATGGAATACCATAAGAGAAGCTAAAATTTTGGAGTAAAAGTGGCTTTACTGGATTTCGATGGTCATCTGGATCCTGATGAGTTTATCTGGTGGCTTCAAAAAGTGGAGCAGACTTTTAAGTACACGGATATTCCTCAGGATAAAAGAGTTAAATTGACATACATCAAACTCGGGAAAAATGTTTCATTATGGTGGGAGAACTTGAAGTGTATTCGGCAGTGATAATGGAAGGGTCATATCACCATATGATCTAAAATGAAAAAGGAGATGCAACTCAAATACCTTCCCCCAAATTACCACCATAATATATTTATAAAGCTCCTACATTACAGAGACACTTCTGTGAAGGAGTACACAGCTAACTTTGATCAACTTATAATGAACTGTGAGTTGACAGAACCAGAGGAGCACATAGTGAAAGGATATCTTGAAGGACTGAGATTGTCTATTAGGAATGTGGTGCAGATGCAGTTGTATTGATCCCTACTTGATGTATAGACTCTAGCATTAAAGGTGAGAAAATAACGACATCATACGACCGCCACACTTTACAGAGAGAATTCATTCACAAGATTATACACCAAAGGTATATCCAGTAAGGCACCCAAACAGACCAATCCAGAGGAGAAACCCATACAGAATGAGAAAAAAGCAGAGATTACCAATACTTCTAAATAGAACCTAGCAAGATAATCTTTCAAGCACCACGACTTTAAGCACATTGCATCGGATTCCCCAAACAGGACGATGATCTCATTCACGGAGCAAGGAGCAATGAAAAATATAGATATTAACTCAGGAGACAGTAGAGAAGGTGAGGAAGTCAAGGAGTATTAGCTTGTAGCTGATAAGGGTGAGATGCTGGTGAGTCAAATTAAGTCTATAAGAGAAGCTTCGACAAGACTAACATTGGTTCTCCTAGAAAATAGTGAGTTTGAGGTAATGGGCAATTTTATGAAGTTTTAAGTTATGATGTCACATGCTAGTTTTACGCAGGCGTTAAGAAGATCATCAGCATGACTGGCATTGGTTGACCAAGAGGATCAAGAATTAAAGGAGCTAATATCAAACACAAAGCAACCCAATATAAGAGAATTTCAAGCTTTTTAGACATACAACCTACTTTCAGACCTGCAACTACTGCGGGAATTCCAACATTTAAAAGATGAGACGCTTTTGAGATATTTTTAGAAAACTATATGGAGTAATTTGAGTGCTAAATTTAGTTCAACTGTGCACCCACCAACAGATGGTCGATAATGAGGATGAGCCACAGTGTTGAAAATTGTCTTAGGAGCTTTGTGAGAAAGAACATCTGACATTTGGATCCAAATCCTTCCATAAAAGAAGATAAAGGCTCTCCTAGCCACGGAGGATGATGCAGAAACATCCCGCTAATCACGGAATCGGGATTTCATCTTCCAGATCATTTGGGTTATGCGATATAGCAGAAATTGTTGTCTTAAGCATTAACGAACCGAAACATGCACGATGTCGTCCCAATTCAATTTCCGCATGAAATTTTTCCCTTTTTCATTTATTTCCTATTAATTTATTTCCTATTTTTCTTGTTTCTAAGTAGGATTTTTCTTGAAAGTCTATTTGTCCGCTATTTTCTGGTTTGGGAAACTTTTGATTTGTTTTAAGTTTAAGAAGATTGTAAACTTTATTTTCTACCTTAAGGAGTATTATATCATTTTATTTTGCAAATTTTGTTCATGTATCTTTCTCAGGAACAAGTGGAGAACCTCCTTGCCGCCCAAACGTCGCCGCTTCAGAGTTTTCTTTTTTGTAATTGGTCAAGACAACCGCTTACAATGTTGAACCTGCTGTCCAACAACAAATTTATCCTTGCAATCCTGTCTGAACGCCATTGAACTTGCATTTACATTTCCCTTGCCATTCCATAACCACATCTCCGCTAAATCTCATTCCAAAATACCTTCTAGGAACCCAAGAGCAGTATCATCTACCACCTTAGATTTCAACCATTTAAACCTAAAAAAATAATTTGTCCCACATCACAGGGCAGATTTTTCCACATTCATTATAATAGTATTTACGAAAGGAAAAGAAAAATGCTCAAAAAAACATAGCACTGCAACTCAATTCATTCTCTCAACAAGTTTCACATATGAAAGCTAGAATCCTAAAACCCCATCTATCATTACAGATGCATGCCAGTGTGCATTATGTACAGATATACAGCACGGACGTGACTAAACATGATTGTTTTGCCGAGCATGTGATAAGAATGTAAACGGATATTTAATCATCAAATAGAAAGTGCTAAAGAAAACCATGCGCGAGCACATAAAATATAACTGTAATAAAGTTGGACACTTGAGAACCGTTTGCTCACATTTGCTCATCCTGTGGTAGTTTTTCAGTAAATTTAAAGCTTACACAGCCACAACTGAACATGGGACAAAACTAAGCCAAAAATATCATAAAGCAAAATAGCACTGATCAAAGGTTTGGCATCCTCTATGTCAATCAAACGCACCTTTACCATTGTATCCCTCATAAAATCATACTCAAAGCGTTTTAGCTGGAGTTGCAAAACTGGAGGGAAGTCGATAAAGAGTACACCCTTCTTAGCATCCTGAAATTAATAAGATGGCAGCTGAAAAAATAAGTAATTAAACTAAAACTGGAAATCCATATGAAACAGAGCAACACAAGACTATCATAATAAATAGTACATGTGCAACAAGCATGCTTTGTTTTCCATCAAATAAAAACATAGATATTATTCTCGTTGCCTCCCCTTCGTCATATCTAACCTTAGTGTGAAATAGACATGCTTCAACATCATGAAAAAGAATAATTGGAACTTTCCTGTTGTTTATAAAGTTAAGCAAAAGTTCATGATCATCAAATTACAGACCTATGCTACATATAGTTTCGCCAAAAATTTTTGTGCTTCAAGCATGTTATTCAGAAGATTTTAACATACCGTGCACAATCTTAATTTCTAATAGCTGAACCAGTTTTCTTCAAAGGTACAGAAGGATTCAAAAACCGCCATAGAAATTGCAGCTTAAACTTATAGTCAATCATATCCTAATTTGTAAAATCATAGCTTCTTCAATCTTTCAAGTTATTGAAGCTTGCACAACTTACCAGCATCCATAAAAATTTCAATGTTGCATGAATTCCAATAATATCAATGTGAAGTAAATTCTCACATAAAAGCTAATTAGATGCCTTGACCACTGCCTCTAGAGTTCTGATTGGACTGTCATAATTTAATGGGCCTATTTTAAAAAATATTATTGTTCAAAAAAAACATATCAACTTCATTTTGAAAACTCTAGAAAAGATTAAGTTCCTATGACTTAAAAATGTCACACAGAAAAATTTTCACAAAGGATGAAATGAAAATTATAAGAATGAAAAAACTTACCTGTAAACCATATTGTTCTGCGTGATACTTGTTGTCTCCTTCAAGACGCTCGACTTCAACATACTTATCAAAGGAAGCATAAACATCACGACAACCTTTGACATCAAGTTGAAGGTCTAAAGAAGGTTCAGAGAAGCAATTAGCAAGATTGTATTCACGTTGTAAATCATAAATGCTCTTAAAGTTCCAAAAAATTACATATGAATTCATTTATAGTTACCATAAAATGACTCCTTCCGTCTAGATTTGTAATCAACATTAATGCACTCAATATAGTTCATGTGGTGACCTTCAAATAATTGTTGTATAGTGCCCTCAACAACAGTTCCCTGAAAAATATATATTGGCATGCAAATTTCAAAATCAAAGAGAAATGTTACATTATTGACCTCAAACCTTCATCTTATCTTCCAGCTTCTCACAAAGAACCCTATTAAGTTCTTGCACATCATGCTGCATGAATGAGTCATACGTATCCCATCCAAATGATTTTGTCAATTCTTTTGTAGCCACACTACTATCACTGTACTGAAGCTTATAAAATAAACTCTGAAGAGCCAGAGGGATGCTTCCAGAAGGAATATCATTCTCAGTCGTAGGCATATGATACACAGCCTAAAAGAAGAGATTACAGATATTGTTTTTTTCCAATGAATAGGTATCATTTACAGCAGATAAATGTCAGAATCGTACCTTTCTAAAATAGGGAATATGGTACAAAGTTTGAAGAAGAGAATTCATATAACACGTGGCACCTTGATTCTTGAGACCAACATAACCTGTTTCCTTCTTTGAGTCATAAGTCCAATAATCAACCACCTTGCGAACAGCAACCTCAGCTTCAACCACCACTACATCATTTACAAGATAGCCTCTATGTGGGTCATACAGATCACTGAGAGGCATAAATGAAGTAAATCCCCAATCACTTTCCCGGGAATTAAATTGATGCTGAGTATCTGCCATATAAACAAAGTCAGTGATAACTGAAAGTATAAAAGAAAGGAAAATGATCTACTGTGAGACAGAAGAAAAAAAAAGCACGCCTATAGAGGATAACTACTCAGTTAATAACAAGAGATAAAAAACCATCAGGCAAACTTTAAACCATGGTAACATCCAAGGGCAGAGCAAAGCCAGGGGATGGCGAGCAAATGCTAATTATTATCATTTTTATTAATTAAAATAAAAGACAAACGGTTTCAAAGTGAGTTAAAGATACTAAAGCTTGTTTGTGAAAAATTACAACAGTAAGATTAAACTGATTCAATCTGCAAGTAGTCTTTGGACTATGTCTTGCTCATTTCGATGATGGTTGAACATTGTCTAAATTACCGCCTTTCTTAAGAACTTGAACAGCCCTTTGGTGGCTACTTGTTTAGATGGCCAAGCCCAAAATGTTTTTGATGTTGAATCAAGCTTAAAATAATATCCTCACTTTCAAGTTAGACCAAATTAGCTCTGCTTGACATAATATCATCCTGATTTTATTTTATAAATTAAAGTTAGAAAAACAAAAGTGTTGCAAGAATAATGGAATTTTACACGGAGGACAGTGAGGCTTGTTGTAGCTAAAGTAGCAGAGTGGTATTAATCCTTTAATCCTCTTAGTTAAGAATTCAGTTAAAGTAAAAAAACAGGAATAATTTGACCATAAACATAATATTTAAAGAAATTTTCATGTTAGCAACTTCACCCCATTAATATTATGTAGGACCACATCTGGTACCCTTAAAATGAAATATTTTGAACAGATGGCAGTGTTAATAAGTAAACAATACATCAAAATATCATCCAAACATAAACATCATAAATGAAAATACGCAAACACAAACCATAGACATAACATATAAATGCATAATATAATGACAGCTCTGGAAAGCATAGTGCTGCAAGTAAATTTTCACACTATTTGCTCAGACAAAATAGTACACCTCCATGTGTTCCTGCATACATGTATCTGTTCCATGCATTTGCGTATCAGCTTCAATTTTTAATGCAAACAAACACCTGGAACATGTACAACAAGTGTTCACCAATATCTGTTCAACATTCAACATGTTAAATCAGTTGTCCTCAGCAACTCTAGCATCCTAACTCCCAAAATAACAAGTTGAATAAAAAAAAATGAGGTACATATCGTGGATCATAGGTACAATTCAGTTTAGAATTTTCAAGAACATGGCATATAAATTTTCTACAATTTTCAAGTGCTGACTCAAAATACTGCTGAAAACTAATATTAGCACTCCAAAATAAAATGCACATACCTTTTCTTATTGTATACTTGGAGTGCGCTTGATTTGTCACGGCAAGACTAAACTGTGCATATCTACTCCACCCATAAGGCAAAGTAGCTGAATCAGCAACATCCAAGTACATGGACAGGTGATCGACATTGTTCCCCTTTGGAAATATCAAAATTCTCCTATCAATATAGTCAATGAAAAAGAATCAGAACATTCTTTTTCCTCTGTTACGATCAAAATGAGAACAGCAGGAACAAGACAAAAATTCAAAAAAGAAGAAAGTACCATTTATAGCCCCCAACGATGAAAATCTCAGAGTAATGCTTCTTAACGTTCAACCTTGAGAAATTCTCAATCGTCCACGTGAACCTGGATGACGAGGGGTCCTCCGACTGCTGATTCTCAGCAGTGCTGGTAGCTTCCGCTGGAACAACTAAAAAGAGAATAATAATGGCAAGAAACATATACAAAATTAAAACAAAGGACCACTTCTCATGCCAGCAATCATCAACTTCAACGATCGCGATCCGCGAAGAGCTCAATTACACATAACAATCCAGACTCACCTTCCATGGGCTGGGGCGCTTCAGGGAACTCTGAGTGGGGTACTAGCATCTCCTCTTCTTCCTTCTGCAAGAAAACAAGGACGAATCAGCCCTTAGATCCCGTAAAACCCCAGCCCCCACAATACAATCGAAGCCCTAAAATCTAAGAGAGGGCGAAATAAATATCGATCAATTATGTTCACCGGGATCCCCGACGCTCGAGCAGAACGGGATTAAGGAGATTAGGTGGAGATCGCGAGGGTGTAAAAAGCAAATGTGCGGGATAGAAAGGAGATGAAGGCAAGAGGAACGCCATATACATACGTCGACGAGGGGTGGAGTCATCATAGTCATGGATGAGATGATAGAAGCAGCTGCTAAGAATCCGATCTGGTGAGAACGGGAACGAGGAGGCGGTGGCCCGGAGAAGGACGGGGCGGAGGGGTTCTGAGCAGCGATGGTAAGGGACAACGCCACCGAGTAAGGAATGTGGTTGTCGAAATCTGGCTTTTATACCGAGGGG
Source organism: Phalaenopsis aphrodite (assembly GCA_003013225.1). NCBI lineage: Eukaryota > Viridiplantae > Streptophyta > Magnoliopsida > Asparagales > Orchidaceae > Phalaenopsis > Phalaenopsis aphrodite. The sequence continues at coordinate 269,784 of NEWO01000023.1, read as the reverse complement.
TAGTTTCGAGACTTCGTGCATAAAGCGCCAGTGTCGTCGACATGGCTAATGTTCATTTGTTTCGCGGGTACACGTGTAAGGTTGAGCATAGGGTTTGGACATTCAAAATTTGTTATAAGATTTCTTACCATAGGCCTCTTTTTATTTTATTTATCAAATAAATTATTTTAATTTATAATTTTAGATAAATATTTTTTATTTTAAAGTCATAACTTCTAGGAAAATGTTGATACATATCACTTAATTATTGTGCATTTATATATGTAATACCTACACAATAATTTTTACACACATCACATTTTCTACATAAAATATATATATTTCACTTTTTTAAAGTTGAAATAGTAGTATTTTTAATATGATATGAAAATTTTGGATGATATAAATGTAAATTTAAAATTTAAGTGTAAATATATAAATGCTAAGGAATTAAGTGGAATGCATGCAAATGCCCCTAATTTTTATTGTTTGAAATGTATACTTGGTAGAATAATTTTAAAACAAAAATAGCTTGTTTATTGTCATTTAATAAAAATCATATTTTTTATATTTAAAATAATGCAGTATTATATGTTAAAAGCTCAAAACGTCACACGTACACATATATACGTGCATACACATCTATATAGTACTTTTATTGTCCATCAATACTGTCATTGTTGGGTCTCAAGCCTAAAATGTGAAAAGTGGAATTTTGTGTTGGGTAGGCGACAGGTGTAAAACTTGTCAAAAACTCGTGACATGAATCCTTTAGATTTTGTATAAATGTTAGGGTGTCAATTAGATGCGGCGTGTTATATGGCTTGAATACAATGAAAAGTGTATAAGGGCTACTACACCGGCACCCGGACATAGTTTCGAATAAGTACGGGTTCCCACATTACAGCGAGATGCGGGTAAAAAAGTTAGTCCATAAAACAAATATGAGGATATGATCTTGGAACAATGGAACTCTTACATGTAAATTGGCACAATTAGTTGTTATTATGGTTCATAGAAAGATAAATATCTTTTGTATGCAACAAATTAAATGGGTTTAAGAAAAATTTAAGGAGATTAATAGATTAAATTTTAAACTTTGGCATTCTGGTAGGAGTCGCGCTAGAAATAGTGTAGGCATAATTACATATAAGAGTTTGAAAGATAATGTTTTAAAAATAAATATAGTTAGATATAAAATTATAGCCCTTAAGGTTGTTATTTGTACTAAGATTTTTAATATTGTAAGTGCTCATGCTCCTCAAGTAAGTTTAGATAAATGTTTTGAAGAAAACTTTTGGAATAACCTAAAAGAATTAATAGAAGTGATATCTCTTAAAAAAAGAATTTTTATTGGAGGAGATTCAAATGAACATATTAGTAGAGTGACATAAAATTTAAAAAATATTAATAGAAGTTACGGTTTTGGAGCGATTAATGAAGAAGGTAAAGTGATATTAGATTTAACTTTAGCATATAAATTTATTATCGCTAATACTTTATTTAAGAAAAGAAATAAATTTATTATTACTTATAAGAATGAACTAATAAATGACAAATTGATTATTTTCTTATAAGATAATAGATCGTCGAGGTTGTAAGATTATTACAATTGAGAATTGAAGAGCTCAACATCAATTATTAGTTATGGATTTTAAGATTAAGAATTGTAAAATAAAATTACTATAAATAATTTCATAGAATAAGATGAAAACATCTAAAAGAAATAAATAAACTTACTTTTGTGAGTAAACTTTAAAATTTCAATAACTGAGATGTTAATGAAGAGAAAAATTCTATGTGGGATAAAGTAACAAATTTTATTAAATAAGTGGCAAGAGTTTAACTTGAAAAATTAAAAGATAAAGTATTTATAAATAAAAATAATTGTCGATAGAATAATTAAGTGCAAGAAAAAATAAACTAAAAGATATTATGTTATAAAATTTTGTTTAAATGTAAAAACTTAGAGAATTGAGAAAAATATATGATTGCTCGTATAGAGTCAACGAGAACAATTTATTACGCTAAAAATTCTGATTTTAGTAATATTTATAATATATTGGATATAAAAATGAGGGTGAAAATATATGTATAAACAAGTCAAACAAAAAAAGAATAAAAGTGAATGTTTAACTCAAGTAAAATGTAAAAAAAATGAAAACCAAAAACTATTTTTCTTAGAGGAAGATATTCAACATAGGTGGGTGAGCTATTTTGATAGTTTTTTCAATGAAATTTCTGAAAATACGATCAACTTAATGATCTTAATGTCGTTAATAATAATAAAATATTTATTTTTACCATCACATTGGTAAAAAAATGTTGAAGAGGCTTTAAAGAAAATTAAATGTGGAAAATCAATAGAATTTTATGATGTTCCAATTGAAGTGTTGAAATATTAAGAGATTTGAGAGTTTATTGACTTACTAAACTCTTTCAAATTATTTTAAAAACTAAAAGGATATTTGAGGGGTGGAAGAAGAGTGTTTTGGTCCCCATTTTTAAGAATAAAGGGGATGCAAAAAAGTATGCCAATTATAAAGAATTTAAGTTGATGGTCATACTTTAAAATTATGGGAGAGGGAGATTGAGCATAGGATAAGATGCGTTGCAAAAATATCTTATAATCAGTTTGGATTTATGTTGGGCAGGTCAACTATGAAATATATACATTTATTTGGAAGGTTTGATGGAGAAGTACAGAGAAAATAAAGATGATCTACATATGATTTTTATTTATTTAGAAAAAAACTTACGATAAGGATCCAAGAGAAGTCCATTGGAGAAGTCTAGAGAAGAAAGACGTTGATATGACTTATATTCAAGTCATTAAGGATATGTCTATTAGCATTGTTACCTGTGTTCAAATAGAAGAAGGATTGACCAATTATTTTCCTTTTCAATTCAATGACATTAATTGGCATTAAACCTATATGGTTTTGCTTTAGTTATGAATACTCTTACCGGACATTTATAGGAGGATGTGCCTTAGTGTATGCTTTTTGCTAATGGTATATTTATTGTGGATAAGATTAGGCAAAGAGTTTAGGAAAATCTTGAATTATGAATGTCTACATTGGAGCCTAAAGGACTTTCTTTAAGTTGAACCAAAACTGAATACATAGAAAGTAATTTTATTAGTAATAGCTCTAGTGGTATAATTTTAACTATAGGTGATCAAATGATTAAAAGGTGTGAACGTTTTCGATAACTCGGGTCTACTTTTCAAATTGATGGTACTATAGATGGGGATGCTATTAGTAGAATTCAATTTGGTTGGTTGAAGTGGAGGAATGCATCTGGCTTATTTTATGATAAAGCATTATCACTTAGATTGAAAGGAAAATCTTATAAGAAGGTGGTGAGAGTTGTAATGCTTTATGGTGCAAAATATTGGCCTAAAGAGAAGCATACAACAAAGCTAAGTGTTGTTTGGATGAGAATACTTAGGTGGATGAGTGGTTTAACTCTTTGAGACAAAATGCAAAATGAATATATTCATGATAGGGTTGGTGTAGCTCCAAGATTAGAGAGTTTTCTTTGATGGTTTAGCCACATTAAACGTTGACCATCTGATGATCTGATTAAGAGAGTGGATACTTTAAATTTGACTTATGCTAAGAAATGCAAAAGTAGACCTAAAAAACCTATTTGTATTGTATAAAAAAAGGATCTTAATTTATCTTAATTTATCAGAATTAAATGAAAATATGACACTCAATTGGATGCAATGAAGAAAAATGATTCATGTAGCTGGCTCCACATAATGGGATAAAGGTTTGTTCTTGTCGTTGTTGTTTTTTCTTATACTATCCACCACATAAATTTCTATAAAACACCACAATGAATAGTAGCAAAACGAGGGTGTAATGATAATATGAAAAATAAACAAAGTGAGAAAACTTCTCATACAAACCCTTAATGAGTTTGGTGAACTTCACTCAAAAAGTGGCTTTATATCAACCGCAGGTCAAGAAATATATCATGATTTTTTAGAATGTGTTTCACCTTTAAAGCCATTTTAGGCCGCAAGATTATTTGCACTACTCCATTTAAAATATGAAAATCAACCACTATTTTTTTCAGACTTGTCACTATAATTATTAGTATGAAATATAAATTTGATGACATTTGTTTGGAAGAAATTTGACTTTTTGGTTGTTTACTTAAAACAAAACCAAATGCAAATTATTTAATCCATGAATGTTGAATTCACCCTTTTGTTAAATTTTGTCAAATTTTGAAATCAACTAATTTAAGTTTGATTACACTAGCTCAACTTCCTCACCAACTACTAGCAGTCGTCACCCATCAACCATCGTCAGTTGTTGTCATCTTGGTTGCTCTCCCTTCATGGCCAAGTATCGCTCACAGCTACTGCCACTGATCACTAGCGGCGCAACCACCGCTTGCCTTTATATTTTAAATATTGGTTATTTTTTGTATGTAATCAAACATAAAAATAAATAAATCTCCTAAAATTCTGTTATAAGGAATCAAATAAAGCCATTCATTGTGGGCCCTTCAAGTTTACATAAATTTTTTTCTTTTTTGTTCTTGCTCAATCCACCATTAAATATATATCATGTTAGGTATGACTCATATACCATATAAGGGACAGATGTTGGAGCGGAGCTGAAGATTCTGTCCAAATTGGGGGAGTTTACTTATGTGGGTTGCGGGTGAGGTACATGGGTAATTTGGTAATTGCATATTGTACTCCAAGGTTTTTTAGGGTTATAAATAGACATGTATGTAACCCTAGGTCTTATCCAATAATCTTTATTTTGCACTCTTTTTTTAATATTGAAAGAAAGCAGTCGCTCTGTTCCCGAGGACGTAGACATCTTTGTCGAACCTCATTAAATCTTTGTGTGTTATTCTGGATTTGTGTCGATTACTGTTTTTCTTCACCCTAATTTCTTCACGTGTTTGGTGGCTAGGGCTTCAGTGAGAGAAGGATTCGTGACCAGGCGACGGTTTCGGTGCTTCAGCAACCAAATTTCACACCTTCAGTGTTCGAGAATCGCGAGAGAAGGGTTCGCCATCGCATTTGCGGATAGCTTGGCGTAGGATTCAGAGGGGAGGATCTTGACATATTCAACGAGCAGAGAGCTTCACATGACAGAGGATTGGCTTCGGTGAAGGCAAGGGAAGGGCTTTCAGCAGGAGTTCGCGTGACATCCAAGAGTCTGGCGAGCTTTCCTGCGACAGGGACTTGGTGACCAGTGCGACCAAAAGAGGCGGAGAATCTTGGATTTCTCTTTCATTGGGGAAATATTTTTTTCATGTTGGGTTCCAATTTCAGGGAAGGAAGAAATTGGAAGTGTTTGATTGATTTCCGATTGTAGGAGGAGGAATTGCGAAAATGTTGGATTAATTTCCTTGCTATTGGGAGGTCTGATTGATTTCCTGCTGGGAGGTGATTTCGGAAGCTTTTGAATTTAATTTGTTGGAGGCTGTGAAGAATAAAGATTGGAAAAATTTTATTTTATTTGATTTGATTTCATTTCATTTCCTGGCTACGGGATATTGGTTTTCCAATTTGTTTATGTGTTGGTTCCTGGAGGCAGAATACTGGTTTCTTGAAGTGGAAGATTGGTTTCCTTTACTTGAGGCGGCAAAATATTCCTTCGATTGTATTTTCTTTGTTGGTGATATTTCTTGGTGGTGCACGCGGTGTTATTCCAGGATGCAGAAGCAGGGAACAGATGAAGGATTTGAAGGAATTTTCAGAAAATGTTCGTTGCATGATTAATTTTCAGATGACAATTTCTGGTGCAAAATTTAAGGTGGTGAAGTTCGATGGAACTGGTAACTTTGGATTATGACAAACAAGAACAAAAAATATGTTGGCTCAACATTGAATCTTGAAAGCTTTGCGGGCAGCAAAATCAGATGTCATGGAGAATGAAGATTAGGAAGAATTGCAACAACAAGCGACATCAATTATACGCCTATGTCTGGCAGATGAAGTTATGTATCACATGATGAATCTAAAATCTCCAGGGGAGGTATGGAAGAAATTGAAAACTCAATTTATGACTAAATCTCTGACGAATAAATTATATCTGAAGCAAAAGTTGTATGGGTTGAAGATGCAAGAAGATTCTGATATGACACAACATATTAATGACTTCAATCAAATAATCACAGACATATCACGACTTGATGTGAATATTGAGGATAAGATCGAGTGATGATTTTGTTGTGTTCATTGTCTTCTTCCTATGAACATCTGGTGAATACTCTTACATAGGGGAAAGAAACTATCAAAGTTGATGAGATTACGACAATATTGTTGGTTCACAACCAGCAGAAGCAGAATGCAGGGGAAAACTCTCATGACGACAATTTATATGTGAAGGTTAATCAGGATTATTGAAGGAAGGAAGAGAATGAGGGTTCTAGAAGGCAAAATTTCAGATCCAAGTCGAAAGGCAAAAAGACAATTCATTGTTACAATTGCAATGAGCTAGGTCATGTGAAGAGAGATTGTCCAAAGCTCAAGAAGCAAACTGGAGAGAAAGGTGATGGATCATTGAAGTCTATCAATGTAGTGCAGAGTGACAATTCAGATTGCAGTGATGACGATGTGCTCTCAATTTCATCAACTCAGTTCACGGATGCATGGATTCTTGATTCATGATGCTCTTATCACATAACACCTAACAGAGAGTGGTTTATTTCATACAGGTCAACTAATTTTGGCTCATTTTATCTAGGTGATGATAGATGTTGCAATATTATTGGTATTGGAGAAGTTAAATTAAGATGTATGATGACACAGTTAGAACATTATGTGATGTCAGACATATTTCAGATCTGAAGAAGAATTTGATTTTCTTGGGTACTTTACATAGAAATGGTTTTATTCATAAGGCAGCTAAGGATAGGGAAACCATCAGAATTGTTAAGAGTGCACTGACTGTGATGAAAGGAAACTTAACTGCAGGTAATATCTACAAAATATTGAGGAGTACAGTTGTAAGTGGAGTTCTTTCTGTAGAGTCAGATGATGATAGTAAAATGTTATGACATATGCGTCTGGATCATCTCAGTGAACGTGGGATGGTGGAATGACATATAAGAAATTTGTTGCATGGTGTTAAAAGCTGCAAGCTTGATCTTTGTAAGTTTCGTATTCTTGGAAAACAGACTAGAGTCAATTTTATGACTAAAAAACATAAAACTAAAGGTATTCTTGATTATGTGAATTCTAATGTATGGGGCCCTACCAGAGAATCGTCATTGGGAGGATCTCAGTATTTTGTTACCTTTATTGATGATTTCTCCAAGAAAGTTTAGGTGTATTTCTTGAAGAAGATATCTGAAGTCTTCTCTAAATTCAAGCTGTGGAAAGCTAAGGTGGAGAACTAAACTAGCAGAAAGATATTTCACAGCATTTGGAGCAGATGAAATATTAGAAGAAGAAGGGAAAAAAGTTCAAGGCTCGACTGGTAGCAAAGGGATTTTCATAGCAGAAGGTGATAGATTATGATGAAATCTTTTCTCCTTTAGTTAGACATACTTCAATTAGGGCAGTGCTTGCATTAGTAGATATTTGGGATTTGTATTTGGAGCAGATGAATGTTAAAACTTTTTTCTTACATGGTGATTTGGAGGAGCAGATTTACATGAAGCAGTCAGTTCACTCAACCTAGACAGAAGCATCTGACTTGCAGGTTAAAGAAATTGATGTATGGGTTGAAATAGTCTTAAAGACAATGCTATAAGCGGTTTGACTCCTACATGATTCAGAAAAGCTACTAGAGATGTGAGTATGATTGTTGTGTTTATGTGAAGAGCCTTGAGGATCGTTCTATCATTTTTTGTTATTGTATGATGATGCTATATTGATTGCCGCAAAGAATAGAATGATGTCTGTGGTTTGAAAGTTTTATTGAGTCAGGAATTTGACATGAAAGACTAGGGTCCTACGAAGAAGATTCTTGTAATGAAGATTCATCAAGATAGAAGCTCAAGACGATTATGTTTATCTCAACGAGGCTATGTTGAGAAAGTGTTGGACAGATTTGAGATGAGCAAAGTAAAACTTGTAAGCACTCCATTGGTAAATCATTTTAAGCTTTCTTCAGGACAGTGTCCTATGACGGATACAAAAATCGAAGACAAGGAAAAGGTTTCTTATGCCAGTGTGTTGGCTTCTTAATGTATGCATTGGTATGTACTCGTCCTGATTTGGCCCATGCTGTTAGTCAAATCTGCAAATACATGGCTAAATTTGGAAGGCGACATTAGGAAGCAGTCAAGTGCATTTTCAAGTATCTGAAGGGTACTGTAAAACATGAAATTATTTTTGACAGTCAGAAGAATGATCCTTCAGTTGTGGGGTACGTTGATTCAGACTATGAGGTGATTTGGATGGCAGAAGGTCTACAACTGAGTATGTTTTTACCATTGGTGGAGGCCCTATATGTTGGAAATCAATAATTCAGTCTATTGTGACATTATCTACAACTGAAGCTGAGTACATGATAGTAGCTGAAGCTGCAAAAGAAGTCTTATGGCTTGCTGGGCTAGTAAAGCAACTGAGCATTGAGCAAGGTGGAGTTCAGTTGCATTGTGACAGTCAGAGTGTTATTTATCTGGATAACAACCAGGTGTACCATGCGAGAACTAAACACATTGATGTCAGGTATTAAAAGATCATAGAATTGATTGCTTCTGGTGAGATACTGTTGCAGAAGGTTCATACTGATGAAAATGCAGCTGATATGTTGACCAAACCAGTTACTATCAACAAGTTCTAGCGTTACTTGGACTTGTTGAATGTCTGCAGTTGCTAGAGAAGCATGGTGGCCCAACCCACTTCTGGTATGTAAAAAACTTCATGATGTATTTCTCTAAAGGGGCTAGATATTCGCCAAGGTGGAGATTTGTTAGGTATGACTCATATACCATATAAGGGACAAATGCTGGAGCAGAGCGGAGTGGAGTGGAACGAAGCTGAAGATTCTGTCCAAATCGGGGGAGTTTCCTTATATGGGTTGGGGGTGAGGTGCAAGGGCAATTTGATAATTACATATTGTACTTTCTACGGTTATAAATAAACATGCATGTAACTCTAGGTCTTATCCCATAGTATGTATTTTGTACTCTTTTCTGAATATTGAAAGAAAGTCACCGCTCTGCTCTCGAGGACATAGGCATCTTTGTCGAACCTCGTTAAATCTCTGTGTGTTCTTCTGGATTTGTGTTGATTACTGTTTTCTTCGCCCTAATTTCTCAATCTATCACATATGATCATATCTATACCCAAAATAAAGATTCAAAAGCAAGCATGTCCACATCATCAAGAAGTAATTATATTAATTCTATTTCGACTATACTTTCACATACATAATTAAATATACCACAACAAAATATAGTATAACAACAGTTAAAAAATGATACAGTTGTATTGGTGTGAACATTAAGGTCAGTAGGATGTATCAAAATTACATTAGAATTCAATTCATTGAAATAAAAGTAAAAACGTGCAAGTAAGTTGTCATATATAATAAAATTGGTAAATGGATGTTGNTGTATTTTCTTTGTTGGTGATATTTCTTGGTGGTGCACGCGGTGTTATTCCAGGACATGGAAGCAGGGAACAGGTGAAAGATTTTGAAAGAATTTTCAGAAAAAGTTTGTTGCATGATTAATTTTCAGATGACAATTTCTGGCACAAAATTTAAGGTGGTGAAGTTCGATGAAACTGATAACTTCGGATTATGACAAACAAGAACAAAAAATTTATTGGCTCAACATAGAATCTTGAAAGCTTTGCGGGCAGCAAAACCAGATGTCATGGAGGATGAAGATTGGGAAGAATTACAACAACAATCGACAGCAACTATACGCCTATGCCTGGCAGATGAAGTTATGTATCACGTGATGAATCTAAAATCTCTAGGGGAGGTATAGAAGAAATTGAAAACTCAATTTATGGCTAAATCTGATGAATAAATTGTATCTGAAGCAAAAGTTGTATGGGCTGAAGATGCAAGAAAATTTTGATATGACACAACATGTTAATGACTTCAATCAAATAATCACAGACCTATCACGACTTGATGTGAATATTGAGGATAAGATCGAGCGATGATTTTTTTGTGTTCATTATCTTCTTCCTATGAACATCTGGTGAATACTCTTACATATGAGAAAGAAACTATCAAAGTTGATGAGATTACGACAACATTGTTGGTTCACAACCAACAGAAGGAGAATGCAGGGGAAAACTCTCATGACGACAGTTTATATGTGAAGGGCAATCAGGATCGTGGAAGGAAGAAAGAGAAAGAGGGTTTTATAAGGAGAAATTTCAGATCCAAGTCGAAAGGCAAAAAGACAATTCATTGCTACAATTGCAAGGAGCTAGGTCATGTGAATAGAGATTGTCCAAAGCTCAAGAAGCAAATTGGAGAGAAAGGTGATGGACCATCGAAGTCTGTCAATGTAGTGTAGAGTGAAAATTCAGATTGCAATGATGGCGATATGCTCTCAATTTCATCAACTCAGTTCACGGATGCATGGATTCTTGATTCAGGATGCTCTTATCACATAACACCTAACAAAGAGTGGTTTATTTCATACAGGTCAACTAATTTTGACTCATTTTATTCAGGTGATGATAGATGCTGCAATATTGTTGGTATTGGAGAAGTCAGAATTAAGATGTATGATGGCACAATTAGAACATTATATGATGTCAGACATATTCCATATTTGAAAAAGAATTTGATTTCCTTGGGCACTTTACATATAAATGGTTTTATTCCTAAGGCAGCTGGGGATAGAGAAACCATCAGAATTGTTATGAGTGCACTGACTGTAATGAAAGGAAAGTTAACTGCATGTAATATCTACAAAATATTAAGGAGTACAGTTGTAAGTGGAGTTCTTTCTGTAGAGTTAAATAATGATAGTAAAATGTTATAACATATGCGTCTATATCATCTCAATGAACGTGGTATGGTGGAATGACATATAAGAAATTTGTTGCATGGTGTTAAAAGCTGCAAGCTCGATCTTTGTAAGTTCTGTGTTCTTGGAAAATAGACTAGAGTCAGTTTTATGACTGGAAAACATAAAACTGAATGTATTCTTGATTATGTGCATTCTGATGTATGGGGCCCTATCAGGGAATCGTCATTGGGAGGATCTCAGTATTTTGTTACCTTTATGGATGATTTCTCCAGGAAAGTTTGGGTGTATTTCTTGAAAAAGAAATCTGAAGTCTTCTCTAAATTCAAGTTGTGGAAAGCTGAGGTGGAGAACCAAACTAGCAGAAAGATCAAGTATTTGAGATCCGATAATGACACAGAGTACACATATTTGCAGTTTCTGAAGTTCTGTGAGGAGCATGAGATTCAGAGATATTTTTCAGTGCACAAAACACCACAACAGAATAGTGTGGCAGAAAGGATGAATAGGTCCTTCACTAAAAGAGCAAGATGCTTGAGATTGAATGCAGGGTTTCCTAAGAGTTTATGGGTAGAGACTGTGAATATGACACGTTATCTCATCAGTAGATCAGCTTGGGCATCGTTGGGTGGTAAGGTTGCAGAAGAGGTATGGACATGTAATCCAGTTAAATTCGATCATTTACAGATTTTTGGTTGTCCTGCTTATGTGCAAGTACCTAGAGATGAAAGATCAAAACTTGATGCAAAATCTAAGAAGTGCATCTTTTTGGGCTATAAGAAAGGTGTGAAAGAATACAAGTTTTGGGATCCAATTGCAAAGAAGATGGTGATCAGCAGAGATGCAGTTTTTTATGAACAGTTCATGTTTCAACATAATCAAGACAAGGTGCAAGAGAATAATTTCATTTCAGATGCAGTGCAGATGAATTTAGAACAACATCCAAAAACAACTGAAAGAGTTGAAGGTTTAAATCTATAACCTGACGATTCCATTCTAAATGATCTGCAGAATTATAATCTAACCAGAGACATACAAAGACACACCAATATAAAGCCTCCTAGCAGATTGCGTTATGAAGACTTGGTATCTTGTGTACTTCTCATCAGCAACGATGATCCATCTACTTTTCAAGGAGCTATCACTAGCTAGGAGAAAAAGAAATGGATGTGTGCAATAGTTGAGGAGATGGAGTCTTTGCAGAAAAATTGCACATGAAAGCTAGTTCAGCTTCCTAAAGGAAAGAAGACTATTGGGTGTCGATGCACAAAAGGAAACCTACAGTATCAGAAGAAGAAGGGAAAAAGTTCAATGCTCGATTGTACCAAAGGGATTTTCGCAGCAGAAGGTGATAGATTATGATGAAATTTTTCTCCTTTAGTTGGACATACTTCAATCAGGGCAGTTTTTACATTAGTAGATATTGAGATTTGCATTTGAAGCAGATGAATGTTAAAACTTTTTTCTTACATGGTGATTTGGAGGAGCAGATTTATATGGAGCAGCCAGAAGGGTTCACTCAACCTGTACAGAAGCATATGACTTGCAGGTTAAAGAAATTAATGTATGAGTTGAAATAGTCTCAAAGACAATGGTACAAGCGGTTTGACTCCTACATGATTAAGATTAACTACAAGAGATGTGAATATGATTGTTGTGTTTAGGTGAAGAACCTTGAGGATCGTTCTATTATTTTTTTGTTATTGTATGATGGTGCTATATTGATTGCTGTAAAGAATAGAATGATGTTTGTGGTTTGAAAGTTTTATTGAGTCAGAAATTTGACATGAAAGACTTGGGTCCTACGAAGAAGATTCTTGCAATGGAGATTCATCGAGGTAGAAGCTCAAGACGATTATGTTTATCTCAACGAGGCTATGTTGAGAAATTGTTGGACATGTTTGAGATGAGAAAAGTAAAGCCTGTAAGCACTCCATTGGTAAATCATTTTAAGCTTTCTTCAGAATAGTGTCCTATGACAGATACAAAAATCGAAGACAAGGCAAAGGTTCCTTATGTCAGTGTAGTTGGCTTTTAATGTATGCATTGGTATGTACTCGTCCTGATTTGGCCCATGCTGTTAGTCAAGTCTGCAAATACATGGCTAAATTTGGAAGGTGACATTGGGAAGCAGTCAAGTGCATTTTCAGGTATCTGAAGGGTACTGTAGGACATGAAATTATTTTTGACAGTCAGCAGAATGATCCTTCAGTTGTGGGGTACATTGATTCAGATTATGTAGGTGATTTGGATGGCAGAAGGTCTACAATTGAGTATGTTTTACCATTGATGGAGGTCCTATATGTTGGAAATCAACAATTCAGTCTATTGTGACATTATCTACAACTGAAGCTGAGTACATGACAATAGCTGAAGCTACAAAAGAAGCCTTATGACTTGCTAGGCTAGTAAAAAGAACTGAGCATTGAGCAAGGTGGAGTTCAGTTGCATTGTGCAGTCAGAGTGTTATTTATCTGGATAACAACCAGGTGTACCATGCGAGAACCAAGCACATTGATGCAGGTATCACAAGATCAGAGAATTGATTACTTCTGGTGAGATACTATTGCAGAAGGTTCATACTGATGAAAATGTTGTTGATATGTTGACCAAACCAGTTACTATCAACAAGTTCTTGCATTACTTGAAATTGCTGAATGTTTACAATTGCTAGAGAAGCATGGTGGACCAACCAACTTCTTGTATGTAAAAAACTTCATGATGTATTTCTCCTAAGGGGCTGGATATTCGCCAAGATGGAGATTTGTTAGGTATGGCTCATATACCATATAAGGGACATATGCTGGAGCAGAGCGGAGCGGAGTGGAACGAAGCTTAAGATTCTGTCCAAATCAGGGGAGTTTCCTTATGTGGGTCTGGGGTGAGGTGCAAGGGTAATTTAGTAATTACATATTGTACTCCAGAGTTTTCTAGGGTTATAAATAAACATGCATGTAACTCTAGGTCTTATCCCATATTATATATTTTGTACTCTTTTCTGAATATTGAAACAAAGTCACCGCACTTCTCCCGATGACGTAGACATCTTTGCCGAACCTCGTTAAATCTCCTTGTGTTCTTCTAGATTTGCGTTGATTATTGTTTTTCTTCGCCCTAATTTCTCAACCTATCACTTATGATCATATCAATACCCAAAATAAAGATTCAAAAGCAAACATGTCCACATCATCAAGAAGTAAACATATTAATTCTATTTCGACTATACCTTCACATACATAATTAAATATACCACAACAAAACATAGTAGAACAACAGTTAAAAAAATGCTACAGTTGTATTCGTGTGAACATTAAGGTCAATAGGCTGTATCAAAATTACATTAGAATTCAATTCATTGAAATAAAAGTAAAAACGTGCAAGTAAGTTGTCATATATAATAAAATTGGTAAATGGATGTTG
>NEWO01000023.1:227238-250958 GCA_003013225.1 Phalaenopsis aphrodite | reverse complement strand
ACATAATTTCACTCTCCTCTTTATTTAAGAAAGATGGAGTTAAAGAGTTCTAAATGAGTTGCAAAGATAATATAATAATAAACTAAAAACGATAATTGGGATATAATGGTTATATGATCATAGCTGGCCAACAACAAGCTTCAAAGGTGGTTGGTAGTAAATATCAGTGGTCCTCGGCTTTAATTTTTCTCCAAGATTATGGATTTCAATCATAGCTTTCTCCTTCATGTTAAAGATAGGGTATTATTTATACAAATTTGAGAAGGATGTTTTGATAAATTTAGCCAAAATTCTAAAGTACTAAATTGGATTATCTGTCTTAGTTTCTGTAATCATAATTTTTTTTAGTATTTAAGAATCATAATGTTTTTTTGTATGAATGATCATAGGTTTATTAGATTCCTCTTGTTGAGTTACTTAATTTAGTTATAAGCATACCGAATTTGGATGTCATTAAGCTCTTCTATTAATGCTTCGAATGTTCTAATTACATTTCAAGTGCTTGATTTGGGCTCATTTAGACTTAAATTGGATTGCATTTAGTGTCGTCAAATTCATCTCCTTTAGACATTTAGTTTAACTATAATTTGCTAAAATTGGCAAGCAAATGAACATAAATTTATTTTTAAAACATTATAATTAAAAAAATTGTATCAAGATTTAGATTTAGCTAGACTATTTTTTTTATGCTGTTATTAACCTCATTTTTTTGAGATTGATACAACTTTCTCTCCATTCTTAGTATTAGAATTCATTCTTAATATAGGAGCTATTTTATAGGTTTCTTCAGCAGACTCTCTTTGTTATTAGGTTATGGTTATGCAAAATCCAAATTTAAATCCAACAATTTCCCTTAGTTCACCACAAACTTAGATTGAGTCCTAAATCATCTAAATGAAGTTAACTTGGTCACAATCAGGTCATGAAAAACCTCAAATCAAGCTAAACTCTCTTATAGGACCCAAGGTACTCCAAAGTCTTTGGGTTCATCCTAGAAGCCTTGAGGCCATTCCTTGACTTGCACCTGTGTTAATATGACTTTGTTGATCTAGTTTGACTCAATCAATTCACAATAATCATGTGGGACCCAATAATAAAATCAAATATCTTTACCCAAGCATTTAGTTCATAGTAAACTTAAAGTAGCCTATGTGTCATTAAAAATTACTCTTGAGTAGAAATTAATTTTTTAAACATTAGGTTAACCTATCTCTACATGACTAGTAGATTATCATATGTGTCACAAGCCGGTCAGGGATTTATAATTTCTAAGGCGAGCATTCATTTGAATAAAAAATTTAAATCAACGTTCAATTTATGTCACTAATAGCCTACAATTCAATAAGAAATTGAAAGAGCCACTACGAAAAGTAATTTAATTAACAATTAAAAGTTCATCTTTTCATTGTTGATCTCTCACCATCTGCAAACATTCTTGCATCCAGTATTCCTTCTTTAATTTAAATTTTAACGCAACCATTTTAAAATAATATAATAAGTTATACAAGAAAATGTTGTGGAGCAATTACACTTCCAATGTATAAGGAAGTGAATGCAACATATATGATGATCTCTTTTAACTTGTTCTAGAAAATCATATAATGATTTAAACATAGAAGAAATCTATAATTTTCATATGCAATTAGTGGCATCATGCAATCATAATTTATTTGTGTTTCTCTATTGTGATTCTTCCCTTATGAGTTCTAAGGTTATTGACATCACAAATTGTTATTTATCTTAATATCAAAAATAGGATCATAACCATACCTTAACCAAGTATCAGCATCTTGCTCGCACCAACCATTTTCATCCGCTCAAATGAATTCTTCAGCTTATATAAGCGAGCAAGCAAGTCTTAATGATTCAAATGTATTGAAATGAGTCTTTTTGTTAATAACCTACAAAACAAACAAATACAAAACCAATTCCAAGGAGAAAAGATTACATATGTTAAATCTAATGTACAGACGACAAAGCGACATGGTGTTATCAGCTCCTTCATCAGAACATAACATTTTCTCCAATCAAAGAGAGCTTTTGACATAATTGTTAGTTTTCTTCCCTTCAAATTGTCATATTTTAGATGAATTAAACATTGAATGCATGTAAAAAAAAAAAAAAAAACATTATATTTATTATAAACCTATTGTTCAATATAATGTGTTTATATTACACTATTTTTTTTTTGTAAATTCAATTAAAATTTAATCTATTATTCTATAATTTATATTAAAATATTTTGTCTTGGTTTTTGGTTAAAAAATGCATTTGATCAAATATATATGATTGATTATTATTTTTAGATTGACAAGTTTATATCAAGTCATTGTATTTGTTTTGACTAATTTTTTTTTTTTAATATTCGATTTTGTCTCATTTAAGTAAATAATTAATCAACAACTAATAAATGAAATGATTTATAAATGAATTGACTCAAATATTTTATCATATCTTAGTGTTAGGTCAAGGTCTTTGGCACTTAAGATAAAAGAAAAAATAAAAATAATAATAAAAAAAAAATGGAAAAAACCAAAAACACAACTCTGCCCGCCCCAAGAAAAAAAATCTCATTGATTATTATTTTAAAATTTGATATGTTTATATAATGTCATTGTATTTGTTGTGACCAAAATTTTTGCATTCGATTTTATCACATTCAATTAAAGTAATCAACAATTTGTAAATGAATTGAATAATATTTATTTTCATGTTGGTTTGGCCATTTTATCGATAATTTTCCGTTTGTACAAAGTTAAAGCAACTACGAATTTATCAGAAATTATTACCTATGTGCGGCGACTGTGCTTCAGAATGACTAAAAATTATTCCATACGGATCGGGAGCTGGTGTCTGATTCGGACCGTAAATCACCTGATTTACGGTCCTGATGTATTTCGGTGGGCCCCACCTAAAATTTTTTTTTTTATTTAAAAAATGGAAATAATCTTGGCCGTATATCACCGTGATCTACGACCAAAATCGAACACAGCATGCAGAGATGCATGCGGTGTCCGCACGCAATAATCCCTCCAGAATGACGGTCCAGATGGGCAGGATAACTATATTGCTTCATCTACAAAATTTTCAGTAAATTTTATTATCTCTGTAGATTGAGCTAGTCATTAATTAAACCTCTTAAACGCTAATTCACATTTATGAATGCAGCTAATCCTAAGCATATAGTCAAAAAATGTCCCTTAAGGATGTATAAACCTTATGAATATTATATTTTTTCTAAGTCAGAATTGTTGCTAGTATTAATGATTTTAATATATATATATAGAGAGAGAGAGAGATAAGTATAAGAGATCTAATTCTGCATTTAGTCTCTGTACTCTTTTATCTTTTTTTCTAAATTCCTTATTATTACTCGGCCCTTTGAGCTATTTTGGAATTTCTGGCGACTCAATAGCTGTTATTAGGGGGGTAAACGAGCCGAACACGAGCGAGATTTAGAGCTCAAAAACTGTGTTCGTGTTCGGCTCGTTAAGCGTTCTTTTAACAACCCTAATAATGTAGCTATAAGACAATAAGAGTTTGAGCAAGATTTAAAAATTATTTATATTAAAATATCATTTGAATCTAATTTAATAATTTTTATTCTATTTTTTAATCAATATTTTAATTGATTATAAGTCTTTGTAGCCTTGTAGTGAATTATATTTTTTAAAAAATACTTATATATATATATAAACTTGATGAGCAGTATTTCAAGCCAAAACGACCCGAACATGAACGAACACATCTTAGTTCATGTTCGGCTTGTTAACTTATTAAACGAAATTAACGAGCCGAACACGAGCTGTTGCGAACAACGAGCCGTTTTGACAGCTCTAGCTGTTATCACATAAATTTTCTTTGTGGAGATATAAATATTTCATTTGATGATGGTGATTCCTTCTCTATATTATATATTGATCTGCCTCAAAGAATAAACTGCTTCATTTGGATAATAATTATTGAATCTTAATCTCTTTTGGAGTTAACCACACGAAATTAAAATATAAGCATTCTTTTATATCACAAGTGTCTTCAAATGTAGTTGATGTAGCACCATGTAATTAAGAAAAGATGAACCAAGTATTGCTAGTATTGACCTTTGTTATTGTCTTACGATCATATTTGTTATTCATATTTTTGCTCGGTAATCTTCTTAGGTTGGGATAAGGTTGATTAATTTCAAAGCAATCCCTATGTATTATTATAATAACAAAGGTCAATATCAAAGCACTTGCTCCACACAATCATTTGAGACATACCACATAGCTATCCATGTTGGTGACATAACTACATCTAATCAATAAATAGAGACATAGTATTATGTTCATATAGTTATGACAAAAGAATGAGATCCCAATAAGCAGCTTGATGTTGCAAAATATTTTATAAATACTCGTACGCTACACATTATTTTATATACTATTATTTTATGGGCAAATTTATAAAATTCGTGCTACTATTTAAAGAACTATAACCTCTAAAAAAATTTTGAGATGCCTCTCTTATAATATTTATTGATGAAGTAGAAAAATAAAAGGAAAAACCAATGTTTTTTTTTATTAGAGTTGATATCATCTTTTTTCCTCAAGATATTGTCTAATTTTAGAAGCCAAATAATATTTTAACATGTGGACCATTGAAATGGTGAGTGACAAAAAGGATAACATATAAGCATTTTATTTTCATGAATACATGATATAAATCATTCACTCTCATTCCATAAAAGTTATTATATGTAATTGATTGTATATTCAGACTGCGGACTTAATATAGTCATATATCTAGACGGCGATATTAATAAAGAAAAAATTATTGTCCGAACTCCGCATGTAGCTCTATGTGCGGACTCCAATAATATGTAATTCAAGATTATTGAAGTGGAACCACGAATGTTATTTCGGATTTATTGAAGAGAAACTCATATATTTCACTTTAATAATTTTAAAATAATCTAGAAATTACTTTGAAATAAGCACTGCTGTTTTACTTCAATATCCTAAAATAATACCACAAATATTATTTTAGGGTTATTGAAGTGGAATATATGAATTTATTTTCAATAATCCTGAAATAACATTTACACTGTTATTTCAATGTTATTGAAGTGAAACCACAAATGTTATTTCAATGTTATTTTGAGTTATAGAGGAGTCTATAGTTACACTTTAATAATTTTTTAGAGGAGGTTAATATAGAACATATGAATGTATTTTACTTAGAGTCTGCACGTAAAGTTACACCTAGAGTTTGGACAGAAAAATTTTCTCTTAATATGCATTCAATCAAGGGGTTGAGGGTTGAGGCCTTGGGTTGTAAGTAATTCCAACAGTTTCAGCCGCTCGTCCGTTCCCTTTCTAGTTCCTCGGGACATTTCCCAAAACGCCCTTCCCTCGCTCCCAAATCTCAGCTTCACCGCCATTTCCTCCACCGCTGCATTCGCCATGTTGGAGGACGAGCATCCTAGCGGACCGGCGCATGTAAAAGGGGTTTCCCTCGTTCTCCATCCTCATTAATTCCCATCCGTTAGGGGCTAGGGTTTTTGGAGGCCTTGCAGAGCCACTCCACACTGATTTATACAGAAAAAGAGCTTGATTTACACCCTGAATCGTGCGTTTTAGCCTTGTTTTTTGTTGGTTTTTTTCTCCGGCTTTGTGGCAACTCGATTCGATCGGACATGTCCGACGACATCGTCATGCATTTAGCATCGAACTCGAACTCCTCGGACCCGACGCTTCCATCTAAACTTGCAAAATTGGAGGCCCGGATGGCCGGCAAGAGCTCTTCTTCACCATTGATGCAGCCGGGGTGGCAGCCAGCTACGGCGAAATACGGTGGCGCAGTGGACTTCCAGGCTTCGTCGTTATCAAGTGATTCAGACGATGATGTCAGTTAGTTATTTGTTTATTTGGTTATGTGTTTTGAATTGTGCGATAGACGAGTAGTATCATGTTCTGGATTTTCTATCTTGATTCCGTGCTGATAATGAGATGAGCGATTTTAATTTTCTGCTTCCAATTAAAACCTGAAATGGTAGTCGTTTTAGGAGTATTGCGAGTCGGGGCTGATGTGGAATTATTGCTCATATCTGAAGCTATGATTTTATGAGAATGGAGTTACATTTCCTCCGTAAGGGGTTAAATCCTTGCAGCTGGAACTGATCAATTAGTTTGTTCTTGTCGTGAGTGAATATATTTCCATTTATCGAGGCAAAAGTAATGTAGATTACCTTACGATTAGTTGAGCTGGGATGCCTTGCTAATATTGGATGTGCTTATTTGTACAGAGTGGTGGAGCTTACTTGATACAAAGAAACTTTCAAAAGCGGCAAAGAACTTTAGATGATGAGCATGCATTAGTTTGTTCTGAGGTTAGTTGATTATGATATTATGCCTGTAAACTTCTTAACAATGCTCGGTTCTACACTGTATTTATGTGTTGGGACATCTGAATTATGGTCACTTTTTGGCTTTGAAGATAGAAAAATTCATATTAAATGTTCAGCATGCTTTGTCGAGGCACCTTATCAGAAAGTGTCTTTTATTTTTGGTTTCAATGCACTATTTCCTGCTTCTATTATTTCTCTCTTACATTTTTCTTCTAGTTCAGTGGTAAGAAGAATCTTACATTTTTTTGTTGTTCAAAAACCTTTTCGTAATTGAGAAGGCATCCCTTTGATGTATAATTTAGGAAATGAGGGTGATAGTTTGTTCTTGAGGGAGGTTTTGAATGAAGAAGTAGAATAATTTCACACTATTTCTCTTAAACTTCTTTATTTTTATTAATAAAAACTTATCCTATATTTTTTTTGTTGTTTAAAAACCTTATGTTAATTGGAAAGGCTTCTCTTTGTTACCTTTTGCGGGAAATGAAGATGAGAATTTTCTCCCGAGGGAGTCCTTGAATGAAGAAGGGGAGTGTGTGAGTGGGTAATTTCAATCTGAGTAATTTTGCTTGCCATATTTCATCAAGTTTTTCCGATTGGGTGGAACTTTATTAGAATATATATAGCAAAGATAATGATTTAATCTAAGAGGGATCATCACTATAGGGAATGGAAAGGAAGACAATAAGTCTCTATATCATAATTGCCTTTCTATGGATTGCAAAAGAGATAAGTGGTGGCATTATAACATTATAATATGCTCTTTATTGAAATGCTTGTTGCTGTTGCTAGAAGTGGAGCTTACCTAGTCTTATATTTTCATTGATTTTGAAAGGCCCTCTACACAATAGTTTTGATTGCCTAGTCCTTTGGATTTTTTTTTTTATGGCTTATGAGTGTGTGGGAGGGGCTTGAGAAGGTTTTTGATATATTGGACAAAGGCAAGCAATAGCTTTGCCCGAGGAGGGAGGTACACTATATTTTCTTTTTTCATTCTTCTATATGTATTTATGATATGCCTTTGCTATGAAAATTATTAGGGAGCAATGGATGGAAGCATAAAAGTTACCGAAGCAATTGAAGTCAGAAGCACCTTTGATGATGACTCTAAGAAGAGGAGGCAAGGTCGGGGTCGAGGTCGCTCTACCACAGGAAGGAGACATGGTTCCAAGGCTTGTGATCAAACACGGTCTATGTCTTCATCATCCATGCCACTGTCCAATGGACATATTGAGATGGCATCACAAAAGGTGTTTATAATATTAATATTAATGCAATTCTTATTCTTTAAAATGTAAAGTTTATTTTGGTAGTTGCCATCAAGAGCACTGATTTTAGTGTTTTCATACACTGAATAAGCAATTTATTGGAGCATCATCGTTTATGTTTCATTCTGGTTTCTCTAAAATGCAGCCTACCCTTCCAACCGACAACCCTAGGATCTCTTTATTATTTTATATTTTGTATGCAGCCTACCCTTTCTTGTACATTCATTTTGTTCATAACTCTTTATTTTTTGGCAAAATTGTAATGCTGAATGCCACAGCTTTGTGATGGAAATGCACATTTTTGAGAACCCTACAGATCTATTAATAAGCCGAGCTATGCGTTTCACCATCAGATTAATTCCTTAATGAAATTTGGAAGGCATTTAGCATGGTTGCTTGATGATTTGGTGAGTTGTCTTGCAAAACCATTGATTATTGTTCTTTTCTGTTAACCGTTCGCATGATTGATTATTTTCAGTAGGACCTATATTTTTATTGAAGTTCTATTTGATTGTTTGGGGGCTACGTATTTACGGAACCAACTGATTTTATTATTTTTATGTAAATGTTAGTGTAGTTAAGGATAATGATTATCAGTCATATCTGGCTGTGTAAATGCATAGACGATCTTTATGTGGTTTTTATTGTTCTTGAGAAGATATATAATTGAGTAACACGAGAATTGCCTTGGCGTACTTCAACAAAAAAGTGTGTCATAGCTATGAATTTATTGAAAATATATATGATGAAGTACTGACCAATATTAGAAGTAGCCGTGGAATGACTTCTGCTTTTCTTTTTTTTTTTTCAATTGTCATAGGATTATATAAACAATCAATGTTAAGTCTTTTTCTAATTGGGTATGTGGATTATTTTAAAGGATTTGCCAAGATGTCAGATTTCTAATCAATGTGTCTTCTATTTAAAAATGTAAAAAAGTTGAGCAATTAACAAAATTCTTAAAAGATAGAAGACTTATAGTTAGTGGACTAAAATTGGAGGTATGAGTTGCATATTCGTGGGTGCAATATAAAAAATTATCAATGATTTTTTTTTTTTTTAAGTTATCTTGGTGTGACATTTTTAGGTATATTGAATCTTTTATATAGAATAATGTGATTTAGATTATCATATAACTTTTAGAGTCAGGATTCAACAATTAAAATAGAAAATTCTTAAAGAGTATCATGCGATAAGAGAATGTCATTGAGGCTTAGTAAATTTATAGAACTACAACTAGGTCAACACTATTATATGGATCCTAGTTTTTTGACTAAAAGGTTGTTGACGACAAAGTCGAGATTCATAAAAATGAGAATGTGAATTTGAACGTGTGACAAAGTTAAAAATGCTAGGTTAAGGATTGTTTGATTTGAGGAGTGACTGTAATGATATGTATTGAAAATCAGGTTATTGCAATTGGATGGTTCTAGCATGTGTAATGAATTGTCGAAAATGCATCAGTTAGATGGGGATCTAAATGTAATGTGGGTGGATTGAGAAAAGGTGTAGAACTAGGGTAATAATGATATAATTGTTCAAAATGGCTTAAAAAATATGTTTAAAATGTCAGACAACCTCAAGAGGAATAATTCAAAGTCATGGATTTATGATTCCAGTCATAGATAGTAATAGGATAATATTAATGATGACTAAACTACCTTTTCTGTGTAGTTTTTACAAAGTGTTATTTTTTTCCTTCCATGGTTATTTATTTTAGACTATGGTAAATACATTGAAGCATGTGTATCATCAGAATTTAGTTGTAAGGATAATTGGAAGAATTAGTTTCTCGATCTAATCAATTTTTGTTTGGAAAAAAGTTTTATTTATTATATGCATATGATTGTAACCATAATTGTAGGTTTATCGATGGACTTCATTCTATCAATGGAAAGCCTTTATCATGATAAAACGTAGGGCATCATTCACAATGAATGAAGAAATCAATAAATTCAAAAAGTTAGAAGCCAATATTGAGAGGGTTCTTCTTTTGGGAAGCGATATTCATATTCATCTTGTGACCCATGCTAAAGTGATTGAATTGGTGCGACCTAGCTTGCATATCGAATTTCTAATCATTGTAAATTTTGGCAGATTAATTTGTTTTTGCATATCGAAGTTCTATTCATATCAAAATGTGTTGATATTACTTATATTCAAGTCATTAAAGATTTGTATACTAGAGCTATTACTTGTGTTCGAACTGAATGAGGATTGACCAAGTATTTTTCTATTTTAGCTGGATTATATAAGGGATTGACTTTAAGCCTTTTTTTTTGTTTTAGTTATGGATGCTCTTACTGGATATTTACAATTGGATGTACCTTGGTTTTTACTCTCTGATGATATCCTTCTTGTGGATACGAGTAGAGAAAAAGTTCAGGAAAAACTTGAATTATGGAGGTGTACATTGGAGTCTAAAGTCCTTCGTTTCAGTAGATCTAAAACTGAATACATGGTATGTAATTTTAGTAGTAGTAGCTCTAGTATCAGAGCTGTAGCTATGAGTGTTCAAATCATTAAAATATGTTAACTTTTTAGATATCTTAGGTTTATTGTTTAAAGTGCCGGTGATATAGATAGGGATATTAGTAGTAGAATTCGGGTTGGTTGATTGAAGTGGAGGAATGAATTGAGCCTATTGTGTGATAGAAAAGTATCGCTTAGACTTAAAAGAAAGTTTTATAAGATGGTGGTAAGACCTGCAATGCTTTATGGTGCAGAATGTTGGCTATTAAAAGAGAAGCATAAAACAAAGTTAAGTGTTGTTGAGATGAAAATGCTTAAGTGGATAAGTAGCTTGACACTTAAAGACAAAATGCGAAGCGAATCTATCTGTGGTGTTTGTGTAGCTTCAGTGGCAGACAAGATTAGGAAGAGTCGTCTTAGATGGTTTGTTCACATTAAACATCGATCTTCTAAGGATCCGGTTAGGAGAGTAGATGTTTAAAATTCGACTTATGTTAAGAAAGTTAGAAGTAGACCTAAAAAGACTTGGACATATTACATAAAAAAATGATCTTAATCTATTAGAATTAAATGAAAATTTGACACTCAAAGGACATAATAGAGAAAAAAAGATTCATAGCCGACCCCACATAGTGAGATAAAGGCTTGTTGTTGTAATTTGTTTTTGCATGTTTTTGCTGTTGATTCTTGTTCATTTGTGCGTTAGTTATCTCCCCACTCCCTTTGTTTCTCTACCATCCTCCCACAATACAAACTCTTTCAAAGACTGTTATGGATCACTCAAAAACAAAATATGTTGTGCACTATTTATCGTTGTGTTTTTTTTTTTTTTGGGATAGGAGAGTAATTTAAGAGGGCAGCCTGAAATTAATGAGAAACCTATTTTGCAGGTATGCACTATATCTGTGTTTTTTCAGCTTGCATCATACATTCTAGGTATAAATTGCTTTTGTTGTTCATTCGTTATTATATAGATATTAATGATTTTTTCCCTCCTTAATTTTTTACCTTGAATGGTTCACGAGTCGCTTAACAAGTTGTAAATGTAATCATCATTCATGTCCTTTAACGAGGTAAATAGATGGAATAATTCTTTTTGTTACGCATTGGAGCTATTGATATGTAATGAAGTTTGTGCTTCTGTATGATTTGTAGAAGGCTCAAGTTCTTTTCTATTTGCCCATATTGCTAAATAATTTCTTTAGTTGATAATTTTATGATAGCACGTGCTATCGCACGCACCTTCTGCTTTTCCGTGTGCGATACGCATGAACACTATTTTTCTGAAAGAAATTTACCAAGAATTTATTTAAATGCGCATGTAGTTCACCGTAGATTTGCAGATATCCATTATTGTAATTTTTCTTCTTATTCCTTGTTTTGGGTTTATAAAGTGCCTTTTTCCCCAATCCTGCTATTTCTTGTTTAACTTTTCCGAATCATGAATTTAGGAGGAAATGCATTTATTACTAAGTAGAATTGCCTCATTGGAGGAGGAACTTGGAAAATGCCGCCAAGAAGCAACTGATAGTCAGCAGCTTTGCCACAAATTAGAAAAGGTGGAATATATTACTTAATGCAATTCTATTCTATCATGACTACTATATTATAACTATGATTCACTTATTATTACTTTTTTACTTGCTTAGGAATTGAAGGACTTAAAAGAGCACGAACAGCAGAGTACAATGAAGGTTACAGTTCATTGTTATGTACCACATGCTTAGCAATTTTTTTGTTTTATCATATTTTTTTGATTAGAAGTATATTTATGTCTGAAACATCATTTGATATAACCTATAAACTCTTATATTTTATTTTTTGTTAAAAAAAATTAAATATTTCTATGGAAAATTAGACCATGAGAAAGTGGAAATTGTGGAAAAAATATTTTTTCTACCCGAGTGAAGAAAGGAATCTGCCATTCATCACTTAATTGTGCATTTTAGATGTGTGCCATTTAGGAAGATTGATTTATATCATGCACCAATAGATGTGTGCCATCTAGGATGTTGATTTTCTAGTTCCGCCTTTTATGGAGGGCCAAACAATGCTCAAATTATATGAAAAAATTAAATTATTTATTCAGGCTACTTTAGTGAAGCGCCCATGCTAAAATGGACACAATTTTACTTTGTGGCCATGGATGTAATAGTAAGCAAGTACAACGGCATGCTTATTCTCAAATGCATAAACAAGATGACACACATCTAGGGTTATTAGACAGCCTGGGAAGATTTCTAGGAGAAATTTGTCTGTATTCCTATGTTTCAGGCAGAGTCTAGGAAGATCAGACCACAAACATGCAGCCTATTTCCAGCTTTCTTGTTTCTTGAATACTTTTATGTCTTCACACGCTTATTGAATAATCCGTAGAAAGAAAATCCATACATAGTATATTGTTCATATGTATATTTGTACCTTTTGATATGTATTGTTGAAGGAAAGGTTCTGAATATTGTTAATGATTTAGAGGTTTCTATCTACTACCAGCACTTTATTATGCTCTTCATTTCAGCCGTGAATACACTTTGAAACAGGGTGTACTGTACTCTTATAAGTGATATAGGATATGACAAGTATTGTTTTGCGAAAGTTTGGTCTGACCAGCACTCTAGATAAACATGCGATTTTTGTTGGAGTTGTTTTTAAGAGCTAGATATAAATCTATCAATAATGTGATTGTGCAGATCAATTAATCAAGCTTTTTGTTTTTTAAATGAGCTGGGTTACGAGCTAATTAGTAGAGATTGGCTTGTTAGCTCATCGAGCTCAGTTTATGAGCCATTTATCGTGCCGAGTTCGAGCTGGCTCACAAATCAACTTCGCTCACTTACACCACTAATCTTCACCCCCCATATTTATATGCAAAGTCTAAGTCGCACTCATTAGAATAATGACCAGTTCAATGACATTTTTAACCTGCCTTTGTTGAATGTTGAACACAAGCAGAAACAATTAGTTTTTCTTAGCTATTCTTGCTGATTGTAGCCTTACAAAGCTTAGATGCAGTGGGTGTAGGATATCTAACTTGTTATTTTTGACAAAAAGATGCACTACTATAATTGAACATGGCTACCCTTGTGGTCCGAGGATATTTATATAATTCTTTTATTTCTGGTACAAGTTGAAAAGCATATCAAGTGATATGTGGTGAGGTGTCATGTTAAACATGATCCAAACAAGAGTGTTTTTGGGTTCTTTAGTGATTAGAAAGTGCTTATAATTCTTCAGTTTTGTTCATATATTCAACAATAATTTTAATAACTTTTTAGCTAATTTAATATCATTATATGACAAAAAAGTTTTATTCTTTTTAAAAGTTATTTCATTTCCACCCATCATTTTATGTTCTCTTCTTGACCTCTCTCATGTCTCTTTCTACACTCATTAGTTAGATTTTAGCTTGATTAGTTAATTTCTTGTATGTAATGTTTACATGCATTTATTAAACATAGTTGGTTATCTAAAGAAATTATTAAAAACTTTAGGATTAATTTTATCATCATAGGTAAGCACTTTAACCTCTGTAGTTGACTCTACATTATTCATTTATGATTTTTGTTGACATCATTGTTAAATTCCCTCAATTGTTTATCAAGACGATTTTCCTATCCTCGAACATACAAATGAATTATTAGTTCTTATTGCGATTGGAATTGACTTTAGGTCCATGTGCATGAATTTGATAGGTTTCCAAATGTTTTAGCTAGACAAATTTCATCACATATTTGGTTATGTTTGTTCAACAACTTGTCCATTGATTTTGCAAGTTGCCAAAATTTCATCTCTTTCATGATCTGTTTAGTTATGCTGTTGATTGGCTTTGCTGTTAAGTAACGTTATCCTTAATTTTTAATACCAATTTAATGCATGACCACTTAGGGCTGTTCTTTCCTAATAAAACTAGAATGATGTATTTATGCTTTTATGCTAGGGTGGATTTACAAATTACTAGTTTCCGATCTAATGAACAACCCACCTTTTTAATGCCAGCAAGCAATAGTGATCTGTATGAGCAGCTTATGGTAAAATGATTGTAAATATTTGATAATTTAGCATGATTTTGAAAACAAATACAATGAACAATCAAATATTTTAAATTCCCAAAAGCATATTTATGATGTATTTAATTTCTGAAAAAATTCAAGAATACTATACTAGCCATTTATGAATTATGTAGGAAGAAATATACTAGATATGAAATTACTCAAGTGGGGAAAGATCAAGCCTCACTGGTACTGAGAAATGACTTCCGTTAAAATTTGGTTTCTGCATTTGTGCTATACTCCTAAAAATCATGCTTCCAACTTGCACCTACAAGTTTGAAAATTAGAAATAAAATTTATTGAAGCCCCATTCTTTGATTACATCTCAAATTACTATTTATACTATTTATAACTCTTCATAACATAACCTTAAAGATTAGATTGGCACAAGATTAATATCATTTTATGTTTAGATCTATCAAAATTTCACCTTGAAATTCCTTAAAACAATTGCTTCGGAAATTTTTTAAAAAAATCACAAAGCATTCAAGAGTTTCCATCCTAAGTTATAGGTCCTACATATTCTGACACATGCACGTTCTGCCCCGTATATGGGTGCAAAGAACTGGATAAGTTAAAGCAGGAATAATTGCAAATCTTGCATCATATAAAGCACAAAGAGAACTCAGAAACGTAAATGTTGCACGTCCAACCGTATGTAGGATCCACAAGCTCCTTTTTTTAACCATTTTTTTAACTAGATGCTAACTATCACCTCATCAAGGAAGCTATCTTGTGTCCAAGAAGATTGCTTCTCAATTAGTGCATTTGACATAATAGAAAAGCTGAGTCTTGAATTTTGCATGTCTAGCAATAGGGATCATACCTGTTTTGCTGACAATATTACATTATTAATCACAAGCGAAGGAATTTGATGTTTATATATTAAAATCATCCAAATCTTCATGTAATATAACGCCTGTTGAATATCCAGACCTTTTTAATATTGTTCTTAGGTTTCTATTTCATTGGTGTTTATGCAAGTACATTAATCCATGTGAAGTGACTTTATTGGGCAAGATAATTTTTGACATGATGTATGATATGGATTCAATTCTTCTAACGACTTGTACTGTAAGATTAGTATATATATATAAAGTTGCTTTGAAACTAAATTTATCTTCTCTATTAATTTGTTTGTTTGCTTGATTCATATATTACATGCAACATTTTTAATTGTTAGATTTGCCACTCATCATATAATATATGGAAGGGCAGTACGTAATTGAATATTTTATTATGCTTTAATGTTTTCATTTGTCATTTGAGGTAGCACATGTCTCATAGAATTCCAATTAATATCTGTCATTATTCTAATGCAGCGAGTAAAGGTTCTTTCTGATTTGCTGATATCTATAGCTAAAGCCGAGAGACAAGAAGCAAGAATGAAAATAAGGCAAGAATCATTGAGGCTCGGCAATGTTAGTATTATCAGGTAGGTTCTTCATATCACATTTTTAGCTGATTTCTCACCCCTTGCACCATGAGAAGCAATTAAAGTGGCCTATTGATATTTGAACTCAGTTTACTTTAGAAAAGCTATGATTATGCATGTATGTGTACTTTTCATCTGAAATTAAGTGTAGCATCTAGCTTATACTTCTTGGTATGTCCCTATCTTACACTATACATCAGACTATTGGAATATGAGCATGCGTTGAATATGTTATCTATACCATTATAGTGACGTAGCTTTTGCTGAAGAATTTTGGTTTAATCATCTATTTGAAATTCGGTTCAACAATTTTGTGTTTTTCATCTGGTAATATTTACATAACTAGATGAGCTAGCGATATATAAATATAAATATCCTACCTCCAACATTTAAGGCTCGATACATGATAATAAATATGTTTTCTTCTGATCCATTACTAATTAATATCCAGTATGCCAAAGATAGATCTACCAGAATAATTTTCTTAACTTATATTATAACAACTATTAGCAGTGCACTTGTGAATAAATCATCCATTAATCAAGATGAAAGGCGCACAAGCAAAATGCTGTTGCTTTAGTTCTTGCCATATTCAAAATGTTTTTATATCAGTAACTTTTTAAATTACTGATGAAAGGGATCGATCAATCAATGACATATTGACAACCTAAATTCCGAATGTTGAGTAAATAGGCTCATATATGATGACATTCTCATGCATACTCTCTCGAGTGGTTTTCTCTGAAAAGAAAATACCCCCTAAAAACATGTGTAGGATGGACACCATCTTGTTTTATTGCTTGCTTATCATTGAAGAGAACTGTTAACTAATTTGGCTTCATTGTTTGCATCAGCAAAATTGTATTGTCAAACATCTCCATTACTCTATAATAAATATAAATGCAAATTTTTTGCTCCAAGAGAGAAACTACAAGTTCTCAAACTTTCAACTCATGGATTGAGTCAATTTCAGCTCACTAATGATGCGTTGCTTTCATCCATGATGTGAAATCCTATCTTCTTATGGCTTCTTAATACATCATGAACTCATGGCTACTTAATACATCATGAAGATAATTCATTGGCATCCCACGTTTTTTTTTGTCTATACATTTTTTTTTGTAAATATTCTTTAGATAATAAGAAATATTATATTCTTTGGTCCATTGTATTACACACATACTCATGCGTTACAGCATGCTTGAATTATAATTTATGCTTAGTTGGTCACTGAAGGAATGGATCTTCGTGGACTTTAACTCCTTGATTTGTTGATAAGAAAATAATTGAGGTAAAGGAAGAACTTTAAATGTAAATTGAAGAATTTTTGCATGATTAAAGGAAAGGATGCCTCAAACGAAGGAATATAGAAGCTAGAGATTGGGAAAGAAATGTCTCATAGTTGGAGAAAGTGGGTGCTTAAAGGAAAGTTATCTTTTTATTCTAGAACCAACCACTGTAATTACACTCGAAGACCTTCTAGTTTAATAGAAGTCGCAAATTCTTTTATCATCTTATCTCTAATAGAAATGAAAAAATGTTATATATGCAATGACAAATGACTATTTTACCCCAAAATATATATAAAAAATAATTAATCAGGATGATGATAGTAACATGAAAAAAAAAGAAATTAACTGATTGATAGATAAAAAACTAGTGGTTGGCATTTAAAAGTTGATTTCTTTATTACTACAATTCATCTAATTTGAAATATTTTAATCTAAAGAGTTAAAATAGTGAGAGGAAGATTTGGAAGTCTTTCTAACTTAATGACTTAGCAATATCAATCTTGTAGAAAATCAATGCCTGAAAAAGAGAAAATTAAGAAATCTTGTTGAAGATGTGATAAATGAGGAATTCATCATGGTTTATAAGAGATGAATGGGAAGAATTAGAACATGCTCAGAAGTATTGGCAAAAGATTTTTGCAATAGACATTTAAGAACATCACCTCTTGAAAGTTATTTTCTCAAAATTTGAAGATCTTAATAAATAATAATAGATGATTTGAATTGATCATAACATTTTGCGAAATTAGTCAAAAGAAATTGAATTTGGTTTTATTTATTTGAGTTTGTGATTGTATTAGGTTGAGTTGATATTTTGGGTTGTATATTTTAGATTTGTCAAGAAAAACAGAGGCACACCTAGCAATACTTGGGCGTATTGTATAAAAAATGATCTTAATTTATTAGAATTAAATGAAAATATGGTACTAAATAGGACGCAATGGAGAAAAATGATTCATGTAGCCGACCCCACTTGGTGGGATTAAGGCTTTGTTGTTGTTGTTGATGTGTTGATATTTTAGATTTAACAGTTTGGTTAGGGCTGAATAGTGGATTGGGTTGATTGACAATTGATTGGGTCTTATTGGTTGATTAGGTTGAGCTAATTCCAGTTGGTTTAGATTAGCTTGTTTTAGGGAAATAGATTGAATTGAGTTCGAGAATCAACTATTAAATGCTTTTTTAAAACTAAAGAGTTTTATTTATAGGAGTTGAAGCTAGGTCCTTGCTAGGCATGAGATATGTGAGGAAAGAATGAGTATTATGCATGCTAAAGGGAGATGACAGGTTGGAGCTGGGATTCGAGCAAGGTTGATAAGCAAAATTTTTGAAGAGTGAACTAAATTTACCCTTTTTATGGCCAAAATTTATTTTCTTTAGTAGAATGATAACAAAATCCAGAAAATTTTTATGTTAGTATCTACTAATGTCTCTTGCGATTGGCTTTCACAATCCAGTCATATAGCAGTTGGAATAATTGTTTTGTACTTGAATATAACTAAAAGTTTATCTATGCCCTTGCATCCTATCTTGAAAAGAAAGAACATTATCTTTCGAATTTTCCTGGCTACCCTCTCGGAAATGAATTTCCTTTCATGAATAGACAAGAATCACTTGCTCTCAAATATCTTTTGTTTTAACAATAGACTAATATCCATTGGAGAAGGAATGTCCTGAATTTTTATTTGAGAGTAAAGAGATATTTTTGAGCATTTACCTTGAAAGTGGGTGGCTGGTTTGGAATTGTGGTAAATTGTTTATTGTTTCACTTTAGAAGAGGAAATTAAAGTAAATTTGTGGTGTTATTTTAATGAGGTGGAGGGGAATAGACAAAAGGAGGGGGTTTTAATTTCTGGTACCATAGATATTCCCATGAGGGTGGGGGTGATATGCAATATCGTTTTTTGATTTAATTAATTTTTTGAGTAATTATTTGGCTTAAGATATACATGAGCATAATGTGTTTTAAACCAAGTTTGGATTATAATTTGGGCCAGTGTTGCGGAGGAGCTAGTATGCGCTATCTTTTATTTAAGCTGATTTTGGGAGGTTTAGGATCCGTTTATAGTCAAATGGTAAGTGGTTAGTTAATAGAAGGAGACGGTGAATTTTAGGCAATGATCAGGACATGCTTTAATGCAATATCAAGGCATGCCATAATCAGGAAGTTTGTGCTGATATGATTTTGATCTCTTGAAATCTCAAAATAAAGTTATGTCTTAATCTTAGCTGCTGTAATAATAAAGTTAAGTTTTGATATGATGCCATGATTTATAATTGTTAGCATTCATAATGATTGCTATCAAACTTTAGCTGTACTAATTACACTATATTCCATGGTTCTTCTAATAGTTCAGCTGCATTCTTCTTCCTCGTTTAGATCTTGATCAATTGACATATAGTTCACAGAATCCTCCGCCACCCTCTTTTTAAAAGCTGCTGGGGATGAACCTAATGGATGGCAATGATGCTAAAGCGTAGCTAACATCTTTGGAAACCTCCATTGATTGTTGTTACCTTGATAGCATAGTCTGCTGAATTCACTAACCAATGCGGGCGATCACTTCTCAGCTATTTTTTTATTTGTCATAATAAATACAAAGATTTCAGGAATATGTACCAATAATCAAATCTAGTAATTTAACATTAATGAAGTTGAATATTCAGCAAAATGATTCCCCCTTTAATATTCATGCATATTGTGGAAACACTGCGAATTACAGCTCCTAGATGCTTGGCTCCTGTCTAGCCTATCTTCCTACTACAAACTACATCTCTTGGTGTCTGCTTCCTTGAATGCCCATGCCCTCTTCCAACTACAGCTTACTGTCCTTACACTTGTTTCTTGCCACCTCATCTTTTTATAGACAATGTCACCTCACAATATCATGGGCTGTTCTAAATCCTAATTAGAATTAATTATATAATTTATTTTTTTCTAAATTATTTATATTTTATATTAGAGATTCTCTTTGATTTGTTTAAATTCAATACAGATAATGAGATGGAACACTCAAACAATTTTCTCCATTTCTTATCATGATATTAGAACTTTAGTATTTTCTCTTCTTACATTTGCATAATTTGTAGACTTCACCATTGTATTGCCAAGCTATTGCGGTTTTTATTACTGTGGCCTTCATTGCCACATTCTTGTTTCTATCATTTTCTTTCCTTTGTATCCAATTACTACTACCATTTTCATTATTGTGGATATTAACAATATCCATGTTACTTCGGTCTTAGGTTCTTTTGGAATTGAGATCGACAAACTATTCAATGGGAGAATTACAAAACGTCCAATCAACATATTTTTTGAATGGAAAGAATTATTTCAAGTTATCACAATTGGTTCACACCTTCTTGAAAGGAAGGGAAATTTAGATCATTTAGTTGACACCCAATTATGACAAGGAGTCTCATTTTCAATGCTTGGGATGAATAAGACTTCTTTGGTGATGTCTTGTTCATGAAATTTTATGGTTCTTGAGATGGGACGCTTGCATGCTCCTCCATTCAACCAAGAAAATGTGGTGTGTAATGAATCGATTGTATTCTAAAAGTCATAATATGGCCAAATCTATGAGAACAAAACCAAAATCTCATTCACTAGCAAGGAGGATCCATCATGTAATATTCCAATTTATTCTGAGGTTTTTGGCTGGAGATAAACAAATATCAATTTATCAAATAGAATGTGAAAATCATTCTTTAAGGCTTATTTAGAAAGATTTTATATGTGTTTTTCTTAGTGAAGTAAATGTTGATTTGGATGCTTTAGGGTACAAATTCTTAGAAATGAGGATTTATATCTACTAATGAAGTTATTGCCATCATTTAATAGAAGAAGAGAGAAGGGGTGTTATGATTACTGATAGCCCTGTTGATGGTTTGACTTTAGTAACAAAGGCTACAACAAAGTCTGATTCAAAACTCTCTTCTCCCGTCTCAATTATGTCATGACCATTCATTCTTTGTTATTTTTAAAATCATGTTTTTTTATCATTAAAAAAATAAATTTGAAGAATTTCATTGTGATATTTATGAGTCAGCAAAACACTTATGAGGAAGCACAACTCAGTATAAAGAATGTTGAAAAGATTTTATTTGATTATTGATCTTGAAAATTCATATAACCTAGTATTATAAGGATTGATTTGGCATGCTTTTAAGCAAAAAAAAAAGTGTAAAATTCATGCTTACATTATTTAAGATGTGTGTTGATGCATTGACTATTATTATTAGTGAAAGAGTAATGTGAGGATTTTGAATTATTATAAGTTTACATCAAGGATCAACATTGAGTCCATATATTCCTATATTGATTATATAGATGCTTACAAATGTATTTAAAGTGAGATGGCTCTAGTCATGTTTTTTTGTAGATTATATAGTTTGAATTGCTGAAACTTTTATTGAAATCAATGACAAATCTGTATGATGTAGAAAATGTGTAGAATATAGTGGCCTTCAGATTAATTTAACAAAAATTAAGCATGCAATATGAAATCTTTTAATGAGCATGATGTTAATAATTATAATTTATGTTATTAGAAGAAAATTTAATACGAGTACATTATATACTTAAGTATTGTGGATATGTTATAAAGAAGAAGATTAAAGAGATAGATGAGCATGTAATTTTTAGTTAAGAGCTAGATGATTATAATAAAGAAATGACTCTAAAGTTTTACGTGAAAAAAGTATATCGCGGAGGCTTAAGAGGTAATTTTATGAAATCATAATTAGAGCAATGATGGCGCATGTTTCCAAATCTTGGATCATTAAAAAAATCATTGATATATAAATTGAGTGTGGCAACAATAAAAATTTTAAGATGGATGTGTGATAAAACTAATGACGATAGTTTAAGGATTGATTCTATCATAGGAAATTTTAGGGTAACATCTCTTGAATATAAGGTGACTGAAAATAGATTTAGGCGATTTGAACATGCACAGTGATGGTAGAAAATACTTCTATTAGATGAGTCAATAAAATTATTGCCAGAGTATTAACAAGAAAAATGAGTAGATCTAAGATTCCATGATTAGAATTTGGTATAAATGATTTGTGAAAAATAGTTAAAACACATTAGACAATATTCGGTAAGAGTGAATGGAAATTAAGGGTTTATAGCACCGACCCCAAGTAGTTGGGATAAGGCAAATGATGATGATGAAGATGAGGCTAACTTAATTTTCCGTGCAATTAAGCAATCCAATGCCACATCAATTTTGGTTTATATTCTTCTAAAAATCCTTGCTTTAATCAAATTTACCCTTTTTTACTTTGGGATATTTTTAAGCTAAATCTTCAGGTCTGCAGCCAAAATATGGGAGATTGACAGTGCTTTCTTTAGTTCAACTAAAATTTCATCTACAAGAAATCAGCGTGGAAGCGCCATTCCATTCCATGTGAATTAATTTTTTTTTATTCCCCTTTCCGTTTGAACTATCATTTATTACTTGTTATTTAATCAGTGAGATTTATGGCTTTGCATTACGACTCGGTGTCTTTTCTTGATAGAAGGATTCTTAATTTGGATCATTCTTCTACTGAAACTTCGGAAGTTTTCTGTGCTTTTCTCTCTTTTTTGAAGGCTTGCTGGTATACAACACATAGTCAAGGATTTTGTAGTGTTTTAATTTCATGACCCCAGGAGGTTTTTCTAAGCCATCAATATACTGGGCCATGTCTTTCTCTTATGAGGTTCATTACTTGATATTTGTCACCGTGGATATCTTTGTATGTATAAAGTTTGCATTGCATATTAAGATGGCAGTTGATATATCACAATCGGTCTAATCATGGCTTATCTTTTTTGCTTTCTCATGTATCTTTAGAGCTGGGACTGTCATTTCAGAGACTTGGGAAGAGGGTCAAGTGCTGAAGGATATTAATGCTCATCTGGTAAGCTTTTCTATATTGTTTAGTTACTTTTTTTTAATCTCAAGTAAGACTTCAGCAATTTGTGGCTAACATGGAGATGCTATTTTTAATTTATGCAGTAATTTGAGTGTTGGATAAAATATGTAAGGTTAACTAGCTTTACTAGCTCCTTTTTTTTAATTGAAGGGTGAACTAGCTTTACTAGTTGGGCCCTAATTTATGAATCCTCATTTTTCTTTTTATTCATGGTGTCAAACTTATTTTTTGCAAATAATTTAGAACAAATTTTATTTATATCTCCTTAATTCTACTCCGTGTCCTTTTTAATCTTTTGATTTATCTACCCATCTAATGAGTTTATTTCAATGTTTTGTTAACACCCTTAAAGCACCAAAATCAATTTTCATTTATAGCATCTTCTATCGATGCTACTCTAATACTTTATATGATACTTCCGTTTTTTTAATTTGCCATTTATGATTTCACCATGCATTTATCTTAATTCTGTATTTGTTGATAGTTATTATCCTCTAAAATTGCATTTCATATATGCATTTTTTGTGTTCTACTAATTGTAAGGTCTCTGTCTTGTAAATAATTCTTCTATTGTTCTCATTTTTTAATTTATTCATTAGATATGCCACTTTTATTACTATGTTATTTGAAAAAAAATATGCACTAAGATAACTTTTGTGGAAAATCTGGAAGGACTCCTGGATGGGCCGACGGGTCATCCTTAAAATATCCCAAGATTGGATTGGGATTTGGAAACTTCTCAATTAGTTTTATTCTCTTTCTATTCATGTTTTTTTTTTAATTTTTAGTTCATAATAGTTCCTTTTCAAATATAGGTTAGATATATTTGACAAGTTTGTAAATTATGAGGGATTGATTTCCCTATATATATATATATATATATATATATAT